>APFE031757876.1:164326-198296 GCA_000404065.3 Pinus taeda
TGGCATAGATAGGGACATCTCTTAGTGCTTGCAATAATGGGATTTTGACATATAAATTCTGCAGTTCTCCTAAAAGGTTAAAAGCTGGTGGCTCAAATGTTTTAGTAAGAGCCAGTCTTTCAGGAAAGGGTGGCTCTGCTGTTTGGACAGTCTTGTTAGAAGATGATTCAAGAGTTTCAGTGTTCTTGTTAGATGACTTTTCCTCTCTAGTTTCTTCTTTTCCAGAGTCAGTAATGTCATCAATGATGGGTTCAACTATCCTCCCAGAGCGTAAATGGATGTCATTACATTGCATAGGGGAGACAGGTTGACTTTGAATATCGATTACTTGCAGGGCTTTATTATTGTTTGGGTTGGGATTAGGTTGCACAGGTAGTTAGGGTCTGATTGACTAGTTATTCTGCGGGGCATTAGATGGTAAGGAAAGAGATTGCTGGTGTTGAGGAAATGGAATCTATTGGGCTGCCCAATTTGGATTCCATTGATTGAAATGAGGTTGTTGAAGAGTCCAAGGATTCCACATAGTAGGGTCGGTAAAAGGAGGATTTGGTTGCTGCATAGGAAATTGCATCGGATTAAAGGGTGGGTATTGCATTTGATTCATGGGTGGGAAATTTGTTTGAAAAGGAGAATGATTATTCCAACGAATAAATGACGTGTTAGAACTCATACCTTGTCTCTGTGGCCATTGCCTCCTCTGTGTCATCAGGTACACTGCTTCAGCTTCTTTTTCATTTGATTGCAGCGCTGCCTTTATTCCTGGCAAAGAAGGGCATTGTTGAGTTTCATGATCCTTTTCACAAATGGTACAAATTGGCACCTTATCCAATGGGCATTCCCGTAGTGGGTGCTTTCCTCTGCATTTGGAGAAAAATATAGCTAGGGAAGCTTCTGCTTCTGCCTGTTTCTTTTTAACCTGCAGAGCATCAATTTGTGAAGCAAAAGAGCTTAACATTTCAATTTTAAATTCTTCAAGCAGATTACCTATTTCGGCTCGTGTTGCTCCTCCACTTGTTGACTTCTGGACTCTTGAATATGTACTATCCCTGGTTTTAGATCTGCTTGTTGCTCCTCTGGAACACCTCATGCAGAGGTTGATAATCTCATCAAATGGTTCTTTGGAAATATCCCCTTTTCCAAGCATATTTAACATATCTAGGTAGTCATCTCGTACTCCTTTTAGTAGTATTGTCTTTAGAATATCCTTACTCATGGTTGGATGATCTGATCGCTGAAGATTATATTGCAGTCTCTCTACAAAGTCCTCCAGATTCTCGTCCTCTTTTTGAACCATTTTGAACAATTCTTCCTTCCTTTCTCTTGTTCGACAGTAATCCTGATATTTGGTCAGAAAATTTTCTTTCATCTAATCCCATGTGGTGATTACCTAAGCCCCTAGGCTCATAAACCATCTTAATGTGTTCCCTTTCAGTGTTGCTGGAAACAATTTTAACTTCTGAGCAGGAGTTACATAATCATAACTTCTACACGGTATATCAAATTCAAAGAGGAACTCATCGGGATCTTCAGAGGATAACCCATGGAAATTAGGCAATGCCACAGGTGGAATATTTTTCATAGGGGTTGCTCCCCTTGGGAGGTCCCCAATAGGAAATTCCAAGGTGGAAAGTGAGTTTTCCCCCCTTCCTTCTGCTCTATTATCCTCCATTGTTCTTCTCCCTGAATCACTGGCTCTGTCTTCAGTATCTTCTACTTCTTCAGGTTCTTCTACTAGTTCCTCAGTGTGTTCTGGTGTTTCCAGCTTCCTTTCAGGCCCTAGTACTTCCTTCGTCTGATGATCTGTTTGGGAGGAATACTGGATTTTAGGTCTTTGGGAACTCGTTCTCTGAGATGTCTCGGCTTTTGAAATGATCTCGTCAATGAAAGTTTTTCTTTCGCCTCCTGTGCCCTTACCGCCTGTGAAGTTAGCTTTCTTGTGTCCTCTCATGCACCTGTTATTCTAAAGAAAAATCATTAATGCCTTAGAAATTTTTTTAGTCGCCTTCCACGGCAACGACGCCAAAATGTTGGTTACTCGAATTGTTTATTGATTAAACAGTCAAGTACCACATTAATTTGTCAACCCGGGAAAGTCCTTTTGTTTCAAAGGTGACCTCGTACTGTATTCACTTTAATTTCAAAAGCATTAAAAGCTGTAGTACAACAAATCTAATTCCTATCAAACGCTTACTCCGCGTTACAGCAGTCTTAAACTATTGCAGAAATGAAATGAAATTGAGTAAAGGTAACAAATCTGCGGAAAAATGATGGCTGTTTGTAATAGAGGACCAGGACCCTGTCCTCAAAATAAGGACGTCCAGCACCTGCCTCCGTGACCAGTCGCCAATACACACCAAAAAGCCTATTCACCGGTGACAGACTTCTCACAGCGCCAATCGATTAAAGGAACAGTGTATCAGCAAAAGGGAAATATCAGAAGCAAGGCTAAACACATACAGAAATAACACACACTTAACAGGAAAGGAATGGGTGAATCTTGTGAAGAAGGTGGGCCCTGTCCCTCTCACAAGATTCCCCTGCGCATAAATACTAAGTTAAAATGCTCAGAACAATGCTTTATTCGTCTGCCAAGAGTTCAATTACAATAGAGGTTCCGACCTTCAGCACTACAATATTTCGGTATCACATGTTAGTATTTCAACTGTAGATGTCTCCTCTTTATAGAGAAGACATATATTACAATAGATTGTCCTACAATTTAATTCTTCTGTACAAAAATAGGAAATTAATTCCTGTTACAGCATACTGTTACAACAATGTATATCTTTGTCATCCTTGGTTAATCGGATCTTTCCGTTGTTGCAAAATGGGTGGTCTTCGTCTATCTCCTCGGGGTCCTTGTGCTATCCTTGGTTATTCTGTTGTTGTTGCTGATTTGGTAAATCTTAACCGTTCCTTAAAAGTGCTTCATGTTGTTCCTTATGTTCCCGCGTCTGTGACTAAATTGGTTGATCATGCTTTATCATCATTGGCCGAGTATAGTCTTGCCAGCTTCAGACAGTTATTGTTTCATCTTTTGCAAATTAAGACTTTTCCTGCTTTAGTTAGTTGCTACTTCTGGTGTTGCAGCAACTGCACAGTTGTTGTTCCTGGTGTTGCAGCAACTGTGAATTATGATTCTGTGGACTTTGAACAATTGCAATCAATTTTCAGTGACTTAGCCAATTTCCAAAGATTAATTGTAAAGATAACATGAATATATGTTGAATAATTAATCATATAGAAAATGAGGAGAGTTACTTCATACCTTAGGATGATGAGGTCAAAAATGATATCAAGGGTTTCTATTTATAGGCTAAAAAGGGTAATATCATAACAAAATGTAGGGTCAAAAGTAGACAATACTGAGTCCTAACACTTAGCTTCCATGTCATTCATCTTATCTTCCACGTCATTCATCTTAGCTTCTACACCTTTCTTTAAACAATCCATCTTAGATTTTGTTCCTTTTTGCAAGTGACACTTTTTCACTTGTCTCGTAATTTTGATATATCATGTTGGCATTTTTTCTCTTCTTCATGAGTCATGCTAGGTTTTAGGTCACTACTAGGTTTTCCATTTTCTTTCTTCGGGCATCATACTGATATTATGATTCCTATGCCTTTGAATTCTTCAAATAAATTTTCAAAACCAAGCTTAAGCAAACATTTTAAAATATACACACCTTTTTTCACCTTGTAGGTGCTCGATATTGCTCTGATGTATCTCTGTAATTTCTGATCATCAAGTTCTAACATGCGACATGTAGTAGCCTCTATGTCCTCTTTCCAATGCCACTAGTCTGACCCCAATTGGATTCTTCAATGAAGAGTTATGCCAAATCTCCCACAGTGACCTGATTATAGACTAATTCAGTAGAGCGAACTTGTATGATGTTCCACGAGTCATTGTTTCGACCTCTGGCTCTGAAAAATATATAGAAGAAACTAAATTTTGTCCTCTTTCTGTACCTTTCTATGAAATTTCAATCCAATGCTCAGAGAAACTGTTATGATGATTTTCCCCAGGTCACCTGTTTCGAATGTAATTCAGGAGTCCGCAAAAAGACCAACTTCCTCAGATCCTATCTCCGCCATTATAGCGCAAACTGCTCTGAAACTCGGACCCGAGATTTATTGCGATGTCTTCTCAAATGGGTTTTGTTTTCAACTTCTGAAATGTCGTAGAAAAAAAGTTATAGCAAAAATTCCACGATGACCTGTTTGGAGCAGCAAAACCCTAGAATCCAAAGCTCTGATACCAAATGTTATGAAACCAGCTCAAGAAATGATAGAAAAGATAGATCAACACCTTAGAATTCAGCCTCTTCGAGGGGGAAACCTCCTTTACATTACATAAATGAACAATTCTTCGATGATACAAATGAAAATACCTCCTTTCTATATATACGAGTCTAAGGGGTCATAACATAATCAGAGCCTACATAACAATAATAATGTAAGGGCAAAATAATAATAATAGTGGGCTTCTATGGGGCACAATAGTAACAATATGGGCACAATAGGGGCACAACAATATTAATAAGGGGTAAAACTAAAATAGTAATGGGGTAATCACTAGTATTATGGGGACCCAACACTGTACCCCATAATATCCCCCCAGGTATACTACAGAGATTGTTGAGAGAACATAAGTTCTATTCTAAGCTCAACAAGTGTAGTTTCTTTCAGAACGAGGTACACTACATGGGACATGTTGTCTCCAAGGACGACATTGCAGTAGATCCAGAAAAGATAGGTATCTGTTACCAAGGATTGGTCACTTGTTCAATTAGTTGAAGGGAGCAACAACGTTATTGAAGATTGATCTGAGATTTGGATATCACTAGATACACATCACAGAAGAGGAAATTTACAAGACAACCTTCCAGACCGGGCATGGGCATTATGAGTTCATTGTAGTTCCATTTAGTTTGAGTAATGCTCCAGCTACATTTATGTGCTTGATGAATACTGTATTGCGTCCGTACTTGGATAAGTTTGTTATTCTATTCATTGATGACATATTTGTATATTATAAAAATTAGGAAGATGATGCTGAGCATTTAGTAGTAATGTTGAGATTGTAGTATACCACTTTATTTATTAACTATGGCCCATCTCATCATTACATTATTCCCTTGGGTACCTCCTTCTGTACCCCATAATATCCCCCCCAGTTATACTACAAAGATTGTTGAGAGAACATAAGTTGTATGCTAAGCTAAAAAATTATAGTTTCTTTCAGACTAAGATACACTACTTGGGACATGTTGTCTCCAATGGCGACATTACAGCAGATCTAGAAAATATAGGTATCTGTCACCAAGGATTGATCACTTGTTCAATCAGTTGAAGGAAGCAATAGTGTTATTGAAGATTGATCTGAGATCCAGATATCACCAGGTACACATCACAGAAGAGGACATTTACAAGACAACCTTCTGGACCAGGTATGGGCATTATGAGTTTGTTGTAGTTCTATTCAGTTTGACTAATGCTCTAGTTACATTTATGTGCTTGATGAATAATGTATTGCATCCTTACTTGGATAAGTTTATTATTGTGTTCATTGATGACATATTTCTATATTCTAAAAATCAGGAAGATCATGCTGAGCATTTAGTAGCAGTGTTTACAATAGTTATATGTTACCAAGGATTTATCACTTGTTCAATCAGTTTAAGGGAGCAACAATGTTATCGAAGATTGATCTGAGATCTAGATATCACCAAGTACACATCACAGAAGAGGACATTTACAAGACAACCTTCCAAACTAGGTATGGGCATTATGAATTTGTTGTAGTTCCATTTAGTTTGACTAATGCTCCAACTACATTTATATGCTTGATGAATAGTGTATTGCGCCCGTACTTGGATAAGTTTGTTATTGTGGTCATTGATGACATATTTGTATGTTCTAAAAATGAGGAAGATCATGCTGAGCATTTAGTAGTAGTGTTGAACTTGTAGTAACGTAAGGGGGATATTATGGGGTACAGAAGGAGGTACCTAAGGGAATAATGTAATAATGGGATGGGCCATAGTTAATAAGTGGTTATAGATCTGACCTGCAAATGTATAAGAATAGAAATATGCCCAAAAATAACAAGATAGAAATAGATAGAAATGTTTATTTATTGATATCAAACCCTTGAGGTAGGGAAACACCATACAGTCACTCCTTAAGGAAGGAGAACACTCCACAAGCCATATGCTTGCCAATACAATAATCCTTAACATCCTCAATGGGGAGTCTCTAGCCTCTCTATATGATTCATACATACAATACCATGGGTCATTACCATGGTTCTCTCAATACCATACATCTAATACCATGGGCTTATCACATTATTTCTAACTACTTGTGGTCCCTTACATGATGCGGGTTAACCACTTTATTTATTAACTATGGCCCATCTCATTATTACATTATTCCCTTGGGTACCTCCTTCTGTACCCCATAATATCCCCCTAGGTATAATACATAGATTGTTGATAGAACATAAGTTTTATGCAAAGCTCAACAAGTGTAGTTTCTTTCAAACTGAGGTACACTAATTGGGACATGTTGTCTCCAAGGACGACATTACAGTATATCAAGAAAAGATAAGAGCCATCATGGAGTGGATTTCTCTGAGAAATGTAGATGAGGTGAGATATTTCATGGGGTTAGTAGGCTATTATAGGAGGTTCATTACGAACTTCTCACAGATTGCTTATCCTATCACAGTATTGTAGAGAAAGGGTAAGAATTTTTAATGGACAAAGGAGTTGGAGGCTAGTTTTGAGTAGCTCAAGCAGTTGTTGACACATGCACTAGTGTTAACTATTGCAGATCTAGACAAACACTTTGTAGTATGCACATATGCTTGCAAGAAATGATTTGATGGAGTACGTATGTAGGATGGATAGGTGGTATGCTATGAGTCGCGAAAATTTAATGAGCACAAGAAGAACTACCCCATAGATGATCTTGAGTTAGCAGTGATTATACATGTGTTGAAGATGTGGAGACACTATCTTATGGGTAGGAGCTTTACATTGATTAGTGATCACAATGGTTTGCGGTATCTATTCGACCAACTGAATCTAAATGGTAGGTAGGCTCAGTGTTTGGATACGATCAATGAATTTGATTTTGATATTAGATATATGAAAGGTAAAGAGCATAGAGTGGTAGATTCTATTACCAAATAGATACTGGTAAATCACTTAGCAACTATGACCTCCTATTAGAAAAACTTATAGGATAGGATCTTGCAGACATGTTAGAAAGATGTCAGATATATGGAGATTATGCAAAGGTTATAGCAGATTACTGGTATAGGTACAAGTACAGGTATAGGTGTAGGTGCGAACGATGTAGACTATTTCCTTACAACATATGGATTGGTTAGATTCAAAGATATGATATATGTGCCAGACACCTGTGAGCCAAGAAGGTGATCTTGAGGGAGTTTCATGTGAAACCATATTCGGGTCACCAAGGATATCAAAAGACACTTATAGTTTTAAAGAGAATTTATTTTTGGACGAACCTAAAGAGGGATGTAGTAGAGTTTGTGGCTAATTTTTTTTATTGTCAGTGTGTGAAGGAAGAGTGTAAGAATCCAAGTGCACTGCTACAACCGATTTTGATTCCAGAGTGGAAATGGGAAGTCATTGCAATGGAATTCATCACAGGTTTTTTGAAGATAGTGAGACAACATGATTCCATCATGGTTATTGTGGCTAGGTTGAAAAAAGGTGTGCACTTTGTTATCACTCAGGTTTTCCCAGAAGTTGTAAGAAGGGAAAAGGAGGTCGAGGTAACCACAAACCAATATTTTAGATACATATTCTGGCCAATATACATTTAAAGAGACCTCTCTCTTTAGGTTTTAGCTTTGTTTTGAAATATATTAGGCTAGTTATAAAGTTTAGGAGTTTTGTTTGAGATTGGGTGATGAGATTCAATAGCACTGGGATAGGACTAGCTAGTTTAGGCCATTGGGCTAATGGAGTCAAGGAAGATGGCTTAACTGGACTTGGCCTATTAACAAAGAATGGTTTTACAGAGCAAGATTGACAAATAGAGAACAAACTGAGACTTATAATAAATTGAATGATTTCAAATGGGTGAAAAGCAGTTAAGAATTCTTCAACCCATTTGAAAAGGAAAATTGAATTGATTACTACTAAAGAGAAATTAAGTATTCTTTAAGTAATATTCAAAGTGAAAGAAATAGAAAATAGGAGCAGTCAAGGTTTCACTATTTATTCTACTTCAGATGAAAACATAGAGAATGATAACTTTTGAAGACAGAGTGCAATCAAGCATATTCCGAATTACTCATTTTTGTTTATCATTCAGATATGAACATAGATGATATAAAAAACAAGGGAAACTTTGAAACAGAAGGTATAGATGACTTATTGATCCGGTGTTTGATTCAAGAAATTTGTAGAAAGTCCTTTGTCTCAATTCTTTATCCAGCAAGCCATACGAAAATTTGATTCAATCAGCACTTTATTCCAAAAAACCAATATTATAGCAATGTATATGAATCCACCCACGATACTCCAATTGAGGGGTATTTATACAAAATTATTTACAAGAATATCTCATAACAGAGTGAGATATATTCTAGTGATGACTAATCCTATTTTACAATAAAATAGAGACAACTAGTCTTCAAAATAGGAGGAAGGGAAACTGATGTAGTGTTGTTCCTATTTTTGTTGAGTGTGCTGGAGGCAGGCCCTAGAATTTGGCTTGTTGTTGTCTACTATGGTAACTTCGTACTGGTTGCCCTACTTTGACTGATACTCTTTACCTGTTCTGATACACTTCGACCTGTTTGACCCCTTTCCAACTTTGTTCA
The DNA here is from genome assembly GCA_000404065.3 of Pinus taeda. Classification (NCBI taxonomy): domain Eukaryota; kingdom Viridiplantae; phylum Streptophyta; class Pinopsida; order Pinales; family Pinaceae; genus Pinus; species Pinus taeda. The sequence goes on from APFE031757876.1 coordinate 173,195, forward strand.
TCCTGCTATGGTAAAAGCTCAAAATTTACATTTTACCAGGAGTAAATTTACAAAATTACTAACATATCTTCCCACCAATTTTGCTCTGGCAATCTGTGTTTCTGAAGCTTCCTCAGAGTTTCATCAGTTCCGTGTATCTAAAAAGGTTAGGCTGGAGTTGGAACAAGTGTTTTGCCTCATGTTCAATATAAAATAAGTTCTCTAAATTATCATAGAGAACTCGGCTTGTGGGGAATGCTTTTACTCCTGAAGCACTTGTTGATGAGCTAGCTTGATTTCTAGCATACTTATTCAATTTATCTACATAATAAATATGCTTCATTAATATGTCATTGATGACCAAAGGACTTGCCAGCCCTTTATTCTGCAAAACTGTGAATTTTTCTATAAAGGAATTGATTTCCACCTGCATATCTTGGCACCTCCTTTCTATATTCTGCATTAGAGTTCTCTTAGTTAGTACCCTTTTGATTTCCAAAATAGTGTGTGTCCTGTCTGGGATGCCAATTATTTCCAGCTGTTCTCTATTTCTGTTACTCAAAAACTGTATAAGCCGGTTGGCTTGTTCAGGCATCTTTCCCAATAGAGCTCTTGTCTTTTAAATTTCTCCATGTGCTACTTTCACTAATTCAATATGCTCATATATCACTGTGATGGATGGCCAAACTTTATTTATGGATTGAATGATGTTGGCCTAAAGGATTTTCTTGATCTCTTCCAGGGGCTTGTCAAAAGTGATCTCTTGTTCTAGTGTCTTTACTTTATTTTCTAAGGTTTTAATTTCCCTTATTTTCTCCACATAGTTCATCTTTGAGATACTATAATCTGTTTCCATTTTCGCCAACTTTTCTTTTGCTTGTTTCAATTCTGACACTTGTAGCCTCATTTCTTCCATGCCTTTGTCAATTCTTCTGTGCTCAAATTCGTACTACTACCTGGTGCAGTTTCTATTGTTGATGTACCTGTGATTACCTCTACTGTGGTTGCTGGGAAATTTGAAGCTAATGTTGTTCCAAGTGTGGAAGGGACTGTAGTTGATACTATGGGGATGACCTCAGGAGGCTGAGGGGTTGACTCTCCCTGTTTTCCTTTTAGTGTTTTTTCTAATGCATGCTCTGTGTCATTTAATATTTCATTAAGTTTTAGGAGCAGGTCCATCATATCTTCTTCTGATTTATGTTGTATAACTTCTGCAGTCTATGGATGCCTTGAAGGAGGTAGCTTTAGTTGTTTCCTCAAGGTAGAAATGTCCTCTTCTTTCTTTTTTATCAGAGCCTGTATACCTTTAGCATCTTTGGGATCATGTCCCAATCAAATGATAATTCTTCTAATGATTTGATTATGTTATCCTTGGCCAGAGAAGAGGCTCTCTCCAAATGTAATTGAGTTGTTGTGTTGTCCAAGGAGTTTTGTAACTAGTGGGCCAACATTTCTTTGTTAGTCAGTGTAGAATAAAGCATTTCCCTAGTCTGCTTGTGAAGTTCAATTTGGTCCATAGGATGAATATCTTTGGATAGGACCTCCAAGTTTGTTTTAATGTAATCGGCTGCCGACTGGGGTTGTTGTACCTTTGACTTAAAATAACTCATTAACATTTTGCCTTATTTAATGTCATAAGCTAACATTAATCTCTGTTGGTCTTTGGGGGCCATTTTCAAATATTGACTGTAAATTTGAAGCCTTATTGGGTCATTCCTGGCATTTATCTCTTTGAAAGTATTCTTAATGTTTGAGACCTGTTTGCTTTGTGGCCTAGTAGATGATACTTCTACACTGTGTTGTCTTTCTAGCTCCTGCCTTTGTGAGCTAGTTGATGTTTCTACCACTGGGGAAGTCTGCTGGCTGACTACCCTTTCTATTCTCTGGCTGTCTGTGTTTTCTTCAATAATTTAATATTTTGATAGAGGATTCAATGTTTGCCTCTTTGAGCCAGGCTGTCCTGTAAGTCCACCTGTGGGGGCAGTGGCTTCCCTATCCCTCTTCTTATTTCTTTCCTCATTTAGAGGAGTTTGCAATGCTGGAATTTCTGCTGCTTTAGTTTGGGCTGGAGGAATTTGCACTTGACTCTTTTCTTTGGACATGCCAGGTTGATCTGTCATTGTAGGCTGCTCTGTGGTCTCTACTTCTTTGCCTTTGGAAGTTCCTGTAACTGGTGCGGAGTACTAAAGAAGGTATGTTTTTTATAATTATTTCCGCGTCTTTTCATTATAACTTACAAACCTTTTGCATCATGAACTAGAAAAATGACAAGGAATTGTAATAAAACATGTGAGATTAATATGCAAGATGAAAACACTGATAATTGTCATTTCCTTATGCAAGAAGGAGCAAAAACGAGAATTTTTCGTTCCAAAGGAAAGGACAAGGACATGTTAACTATTGTCCCTTTGACAGGAGACCATATGCAAACAAGGCAAAGCAAATCAAAGAAAATCAGCCCTAGAAAGGAAGTGGAGATATCCGCTCGGCGCAGGAAAGAAAAGAGATGACTAAGGACTAACGGTTCGGCGAATCCCTCAGGATCCTTGATCTTGAGGGATCGCTTTTTATCTATTTCTGCACTTAAATATCTCCGCTTTCACCCTTATAAAAGGGGCAGCACTGTTAGCTCAGGGGGGATGTTATTATGTTTATGTAATTTCCTTTAAGATCAAAACTTTGATCATCAAGTCTCGTTAAGAATTGATCTATTGTAATTTCACTTTATGCATTAATACAAACTTGGTTACTATTTCATTTTTGAGTCTAGAATAACTTCAAGCGGTGTACCCCTAGAGGCTAAGGGCCTGGCCTTGGAGGACACTTTCTCTTGTACCATTACGTTTGGTTTATGCGTGGTTTGCTTATCGATGTTATTTGGTAATCTGATGTGTTTTGTAAGTTTACATCACATGCTCTGTTATGATTAATTTATTAAGGTGTCTAAAGACAGAACTATTGTATTGACTCCGCATCGTATCATTGTTCCTTTAGGTGTTGATATAATACTAACAGTCTTTACAGAATACTGTTGTTGTTTAATTATAGAACCTTTGTGTTGTGCACTTGTTTGTTAACATTACGGAATTCATCTTGGAAGTTATGTGCTTTGTGATTGTTGGATTTATAAACAATGATGTTCTACTTTGAAATGCAGTCGTACTCTTTCTAGCTGAGATTGATACTTGGATCAGATTACTATTTGAGTGTGTTGTGTGTATATATGGTTTTCAAGTGTTGTTCCATAATTCATCAGTAATCAGTGCTGCTCCATTTTGGTGTGTTATTCAATCCGCCCTTAAGAGTGAAGGATTGTTGTTTGATTCCTGTAGATTACGATTAGTGCATTCGATCTTATAGACTAAGGTGTTACTGCTTGTTAGACTTAGTTGTTGTTCCATTTCAAGTTTGCTATTCCATTTCAGGTTTGTTGTTCCATTTCATACTTGATGTTCTATTTCTTAATTGTTGTTCCATTTCTTATCTGTCATTTCATTTATTGTCATTTGTTATTTTGGTGTGAAGAAAGATCTCAGGCTGTAGTGAGCATTGACATCTATTTTCCGGCTCCCAGATCCACGATCTGTTCTCTGGTTTCCTTTTCCATTAGTTTCCAAAGGGATGGGTTATTTCTACCGAACCCTTCACTGATAAATTTCTTAGTTTTCTGAATGTGTGGTTTAATCTTTTGAAGTAGTTAGTTGTAAACAAGCATCCATTTACTCTTGTATTTTCAAACAATGTGCTACTAGCATTACGCTGGCAAACGATAGCCTCAGACTGAGACACTCTTTGAAATAACAAAACGTTCCCAGATTGACATATTAATGTGAGGTAATTGAGGTGAAAGAGACCTTTTTTATAGCTCCACATTTTGACGTTGTTGCCGGGGAAAGAGTGTAACCATTTGTTCTTTTTTTCATAGTGTATGAACCTACTAGGGAAGAATTGGGTTTTAAAAATGGAAGGTAAGAACCTACGTGTGGAGCATGTAACAACCCTGCTCCTCTGCCCGCTTTACTACATATTTGCTGCTATTTTTCTTTGGATACAATCTAGTAGTTAATTTGTGTGCATGACTAAGTAGAAAAATCCATAAAATAATTCCAAACCTCTACCCAAGCCAGAAAAAGCTAAGGGGCCGGTGACCCTTGGCTGACCAAACTTCATAGACGAAATCTTCAAGAAAGCAAAATCTCAGCCCTCAGTAGGACCCAGGAAAGTTATTTCTAAACAACCTACTAGTTCCTTTCAGACCTCAGGATCACCATCTGTAGCCTTTGCTAAGGTGCATAGCCAAACTGAAGAGTAGGACTTTCAAGAAATTGAAAATTCTACTCCAGAACTATTGCAGGAAGGGAATTTCACTAATCTTTGTGAAGGAGGAGGAGAGATAGGGGAAACTGAGGAACCAAGATCTCCTCTTCAGAAAACTCAGCCATTGAACAACCCAGATAGGGGAAGTGTTGCAAAAATCATCTTTGAAGAAACTCAATCTCCTCAAACATTAGGTACTCTCATTATCCCAGATAGAGGAATTGCTATTAAAACTATTCCTGTTAAAGCCATTCCCTCTCAACCTAGGAATACCCTCCTAGATATCCCAGAAGGTTATTGGCATATATTCGACCCAATGGCTCAAAACTAGCCAAACACCCAAACCTCTACATTACAATACCCCATAGTGGATTCTGCAGCAAATGCGCCTATGAAAGTAATCCCTCTTCAACATATCCCTATATTCCACGGTCTTACATCATAAGACCCGTATGCATTTTTATTTGAATTCGATGTACTGTGTAGTGGATATGATTACATCGACGACCCCTAGAAACTGAAACTATTTCCATCTACACTAAAAGGGGTTGCTTTAAGATGGTTTATGGGATTAGGTGGCGGGGTTATAAATAACCGGGATCAAATGAAAGAATCTTTTCTAAAAAAATATCAAGACTATTAGGTCTAGAGAACTGAAGGATGAAATATTCCAGATGATAACTAGACCAAACAAAACTTTAGAGGAGTATGTGTAACATTTCCAGTATAATCTACAAAGATTTCTTTATGCATCATTGCCTTTACCTGATAATGTGTTAAAAATAACATTAATAAGGGGCATGAAGGAACAATGGATTGAAACATTAAACATTATGGGAAAAGGAGATATTTATCAAGAAAGTTTTACTGACATTATTGATTTATGTATCAGGAGCTTGAGAGGTAGCACGAGAGTAAAACCGGCAGAACATGATCGGTTTGTAAGAGATAATAAAATTTTGACAGAAGAAGTAACGCGTGTAGAAATTGGAAATTTATTGGAAAAATTTAAAACTCATATACTAGGGACACTAACTACACAACTTGATATTATGTAGGCTAAACAGAAGCATATGGAGGCAGAACAAAATTTGGCAATCTTCTATCCCCGATGCAGGAAAAAGCATAGCCATAAGGAGTGTCCACTGGATGCAGTCCAAAGATGCGCCATCTGCACAACAGATCACCTTACGGAGAGCTGTCCCTCACTTCCTGGATTGAAAGCAATATATAAGGAAGCAGAAGAAGAGCCAGAATTGGTGTATTTGCTCAACCAGCACTGTCAGTGGCAGCCGCGACAATCTGGTATGTTTCCAGACCCAACTTTTTCTTTTCAGCCTCTGCAATATAATACTCAACAATATAATATGTGGCAAAGTCAATTTCAATCCCCGTTTCCAAACTGGTCACCACAGTCGTTTCCTTCCTCAACCCCGTGGCTAAATCAAGCAAGCCAGTCTGGTTGGCTGAATCTTCCTTATACCCCACCATATTGGCAAAGTAACACATACCCACCACAATGGACTCCCCTTACTTCACAAAGTTCAGCCTCGCAGAAAAACTGGCAGAGACCAATGCATCAGCCAGTAGGAACCATTCCGCTCCCTCAACTAAATTGCCAACCTTACAACAAAATCCCCAGTCTAATCTGAGACCGCAACTCCCAGCCCAACCTAACCCCAATCCAAATAACAGACTGATCCAATCTATCCAAATCATAGAAACACTAGACGTAGGAGCCGATCTGAGGGAGTGTAATGATCTTCAGTTAAGGTCTGGGCGTATTATTGAAACCGAGGGACATAAGATAGTTCAGGTTGAAAATCAGTTACCTAGAGAACACCTGTCACAAGAATAGGATGTGAATAGGCAACAAACTCATAATCAAGCAACCACATCCTCTCCCCTGTTCCCAAAACGATTAGTCATACCTCGACCTATACAATATCCTGATTTTGACATTCTGGGAGAATTACAAATTTTGTACATAAAAATTCCATTCCTCCAAGCCATTCAAGACATCCCGATATACGCAAAAACTATCAAAGAATTGTGCATAAAGAAAGTGAGGAATATAACAAATAATCCAGGAGTCCAAGTAGTCAACACTCTATCTGACTTATTATCAGGAAAAGAAACACCCATTAAATATGAAGACCCAGGAAATCCAATAGTAACTATCTAAATTTATGGTCAGACCCTTTCCAATGCCTTAGTTGATCTAGGAGCTGCAATCAATATCTTAACAACCACTACTTTCCAAAAGATAGGCATTACATCTATAGAACCCACCTCTACTTTGCTAGAATTGGCTGATTGATCTGTGGTTAGGCTAGAGGGCACACTACATGATGTCATGGTCTCTGTTGACTCCTGGGAATATCCAACTGATTTTCTGATAATAAATCCCAAAACTTGACTTGATGGACATCCATTGATTTTAGGTAGACCTTGGCTTGCCACTGCCGATGCTTATATTGGCTGTTGGCAAGGAAATTTGATCATAACCAGAGGAGAAGATATCAAGAACTTAGTTCTATATCCTCCAGCACAGCCAAGTGTCACAATAGTCAAAACTAATAGGCACCCTGTATCATACCTTACTAATAACATTAGATCTCCATTAACTATACAAGAGGCAATTGATTTCAAAGACCCAAGAGAAGACGATGCCATTAATAATTTCATTAGTCAAACTGAACTCACATCCTGCACACAATGTCATATGATAAAAGCAACATTTGATAGTGAATTAGAAGAAGATCCTCTTAAAGATACACATGTTCATATAATACCCGTTACCTCTGTTGCAAATAGTAAATTTGTGGAAATTGAATCGGGAAAAACCTTAATCATTAATGCCAACCTCACATCCGAATAAGAAATGAAGCTCATCCATGTGTTAAGGAAATATAAAGAAGCATTTGCATGGGACTACCCTGATATGAAAGGAATTGACCCCCAGTTATGTACACACCACATTTACATAGAAAAAGATGCGAGACCTATTCGACAGCCTCAGAGGAGACTAAATCCTCATCTAAAAGATGTGGTAAAAGCTGAACTTCAAAAACTTTTAGATGTCAATTTTATCTACCCTATCTTTGATAGTAAATGGGTCTCTCTGCTTGTGGTGGTACCAAAAATGAATGGGAAATGGAGAATCTGTGTGGACTACAGGGAGCTAAATAAAGCAACACAAAAAGACCACTTCCCTCTCCCATTCATAGACCAAGTATTAGACACTTTGGCAGGAAAGAAATTCTTTTCTTTCCTGGATGGTTTCAGTGGATACAATAAGATACAGATTGCCCCTGAAGACTAAGACAAAACTACTTTTACTTGTCCTTGGGGAACATTTGCCTACCGAGTTTTACCTTTTGGCTTATGCAATGCTCCTGCCACATTCCAAAGGGATATCCTTAGCATTTTTGTAGACTTAATAAATGAAGGACTTGAAGTATATATGGATGACTTTATACCATACGGAGATGACTTCGATCCAGCATTGGATACACTAGAAAAAGTCCTACAATGCTGCATTGCTACCAAGGCTTTGTTGAAGCCATGAAAAATGTTATATGATGATACCGGAAGGACTTATCCTAGGACACTATATTTTAGCAGCTGGAATTTAGGTAGACCCAGCCAAAATCCAAATACTTTTGGTTATCCCCACTCCTACCACTCAAACGAAGGTACATAGTTTTCTTGGATTTTCTGGTTATTATAGGAGGTTTATAGAACATTATTCACATATTGCTACACCTTTGTATGCACTAACTGGTAATGTCGATTTTCTTTGGACAAAAAAATGTGAACGTGCTTTCAAGGATCTGAAGAAGCTCATATCCACAGCCCCAGTCCTTCGAGGACCAAATTGGGATTTGCCATTCCAGATATCATCTGATGCCTCAGATACAACCATTGGAGCGGTCCTTGGGCAGGAAGAGGATAGAAAACCATATGCAATTTATTACATTAGCAAAAAAAAAAAATCTTCTTAATTAAACTACACTGTTATTGAAAAAGAATTTATAGCTGAAATACTTGCTATCAACAAGTTCAGACATTACATTACTGGATATCCTGTTATCTTGTACACAGATCATTCTGCCATAAAATATTTAGAAAACAAGCCTATCACAAATGGTAGAATAACTAGATGGCTGATTTTATTGCAGGAATTTGATATTACAATCAAGGATCGACCTGGAAAAGAAAATCTTGTAGCCGATTTTCTCTCAAGAATGCCAAATCCAATTGATGCAGCAGCAGTTGAAGATCAATTTCTGGACGAGCATCTATTTGTTATGGCTGTTCAAACACCCTGGTATGCTGATGTTGCCAATTACCTAGCAGTAGGTAAACTACCAAAGCATCTAACCCCTAATGAGCGGAAACAGATTGTTCAGTGGAGCACTTGATTTTCTTGGATTGGGGGCTATTTGTTCCATACATGGGTAGACATGCATATCAGGAGATGTGTTCGAGAGGATGAAATCTTTGACATTTTGAAAGCCTGCCATGACGGACCATGTAGTGGACATTTCGCTAATTGCAGAACTGGACATAAAGTGCTACAAACAGGGTATTATTAGCCCACGATTTTCAAAGATGCAAAGAAATTTGTCCAAGCCTGTGACAGTTGCCAGAGAGCAAGACGCCCTGGTCAGTCTGATGGATGCCTCTGAAACCACAGCTAGTCATCGAACCATTCGAACGATGGGCTCTTGACTTTGTTGGGCCAATTAACCCAGCATCAAACCAGAAAACATATATTTTGGTGGCAACAGAATATGTCACCAAGTGGGTTGAAGCAGAGGCATTGCCAAGAGCTATAGAGGACTTTGTCATACAATTCATGTTCCATCTATTTGTACGTTATGGCCTTCCAAGAGAGATAATTACAGATGGTGGACCATAGTTTGCTGGGAATAGAATAGCTGCAACACTCAACAACTATCATGTCCAGCATAAAATCACTACTCCATACCACCCACAAGCAAATGGGCTGGTAGAAAGCAACAATAAAATAATAGAAGCAATCCTAACGAAAACCGTTGCATCACATAGACGTGATTGGGCTACCAGACTATCTGAAGCACTGTGGGCTTACAGAACAACATGGAGAAGTACCACTAGTTACTCACCTTATCAATTAGTGTTTGGAAAACAACCTATTTTCCCCATAGAATTCAAAATCCAAACATTACGAACAACACAGGAAGTTGGCTTAGATCTAACTGAGGCACAGATTAATCGACTACAGCAGATCAATGAGCTAGATGAAATTAGGCTCTCTTCACTTCAAAACACTGCTTTGATCGAGCAGTAGCAAGCTAAATGGCATGATGCTCTCATTAAAAATAAAGTCTTCCACGAAGGAGACTGGGCTCTTTTGTACGATTCTAGGTTTCAGGACTTCCCCGGGAAACTCCAAACTCGTTGGTTGGGACCATATGAAATCCAGAAGGTACATGACAATGGTACCCTTACTCTAATCACTATTGATGGTTCTGGATATACCTTCAAGGCAAATGGCCACCGAGTTCATCTCTATCACAAACCACTCACTCGGGAGTCCTTCTACTAGCAGCTACGCCAAGACTCAGATATATATATTTTGGGGGAGGAAGAGAAGTCTTCCTCACCTGTAATTCATTAACGAATTTACTTCTTTTTACAGTTTGTACATAATTTCTTTTCTTGAATCATTTTTGTACATATTTTTGAATCAACATTTTGTTGTTACTATTTCTGTTGTTCCTTTTTTTCAAAAGAACAACATTTTCTTTTGGTTGTTCCTTTCTCAAAAGAACAACCCCCGTTGGATCAACCATCATTTTACTGTAATTTGGTTGCTGTTCCTTTTCCAAAGGAACGACATTTGTGTGTTTTTGCTGTTCCTTTTCCAAAGGAACAACATTGTCGATTTATGTTGTTCCTTTTCCAAAGGAATGGAATTTGTGTGTTTTTGCTGTTCCTTTTCCAAAGGAACAACATTTTCGATTTCTGCTGATCCTTTTCCAAAGGAACGACATTTGTGTGTTTTTGCTGTTCCTTTTCCAAAGGAACAATATTTTCGATTTCTACTGTTCCTTTTTCCAAAGGAACAACATTTTCTTGTTTTGCTGTTCCTTTTCCAAAGGAACAACGTTTTCAATTTCTGCTGTTCCTTTTCCAAATGAACGACATTTGTGTGTTTTTTTTGTTCCTTTTCCAAAGGAACAACATTTTTGATTTTTGCTGTTCCTTTTTCCAAAGGAAAAGCATTTGCTTGTTTTGCTGTTCCTTTTCCAAAGGAAAAACGTTTTTGATTTCTGATGTTCATTTTCCAAAGGAATGACATTTGCTTGCTTTGTTGTTCCTTTTCCAAAGGAACAACGTTTTTGATTTCTGCTGTTCCTTTTCCAAAGGAACGACATTTGCTTGCTTTGCTGTTCCTTTTCCAAAGGAACATCATTTTTGATTTCTGATGTTCATTTTCCAAAAGAACGACATTTGCTTGCTTTGCTGTTCCTTTTCCAAAGGAACGACGTTTTTGATTTCTGCTGTTCCTTTTCCAAAGGAACGACATTTTTGTGTGTTTTGTTGTTCCTTTTCCAAAGGAATAGCATTTTCGATTTCTGCTATTCCTTTTCCAAAGGAATGATATTGGTGTGCTTTGCTGTTCCTTTTTCAAAGGAATAATGTTTGTGATTTCTGCTGTTCCTTTTCCAAAGGAACGACACCTGTGTGTTCTACTGTTCCTTTTCCAAAGGAACAACATCTGTGTGTTCTGATGTTCCTTTTCCAAAGGAACACCGTTTTCCATCTTTGCTGTTCCTTTTTCAAAGGAACAACATTTGCGTTTTCTGTTATTCCTTTTCCAAAGGAACAACATTTGTGCACTTTTGTTGTTCCTTTTCTCAAAAGGAACACCACTTGCATACTTTTGCTCTCCCTGTGAAACAACTTGTTGCTTTTGCTATTTTAAATTAAGGATGCTTATCATTCTTGTTCTTTCAAGTCTTTTACAATACAACTATGCACTTATGCAATGGATACAAAATTACAACATACTGAAATCAATCAATCATAAATCGCTATCTTTATAAGAAATTGCCCTGAATTGGTAAAAGGACAGAAGGAAGGACACACTTATTCATCATATTTTGCTGTCATTGTTCTACTAATTCTGCTCTGATTGGTTATCTCTATCATGTTGGTCCCTTTTAATCCTCTTTGATTATTATTCAGGAATAAGAGCAAAGGGTTTATATCTTCCTATTGAGATGTTAAGACTTCTTCCACCATTCCTACTCTTAAGGAGTGTTGAACCACCCTTTGTGTATAAATAGGGAAAGTACTTTATGAAAAAGAAAGAAAAAAGAGCAAACATGACTTATAAGTTGTCAAATGCAGGATAGGGGGTCTCATTAAGAGACGGCCTACCATGATCATGAGGACGAAAGTGAAGTGGCATTCCCACTATGGCCACCACACCAGGGATATGGTCCAAAAGGTATATCAAACAAACAACCCTTGGAACAGGAGGTCTCATCACGATTCGGCCTGCCCACTTTTCGCTCCTTCCTCGTGAATGTCATTATGGCTAACTGGTCACCAAGCCAGCATAATGGCCTGCATTTTGACATTATACAACATTTCCTAAGCATACACAAAGGATCATGGTTCCATGACTGAAATAAACAACTCTGCCAAGGTTATGGACGCTTGTCGGCATCAGAGCATTGTTAATGGTATTGAAGTCACATTATTTACATCAATAGGTAAGCTATTAGCACCCTTCTGTTTCTTATGCTATAGTAATCAATTATATATTATTTCCCCAACCATACAACGCATGAATATATATTATCACCAATCATGATAGAACAATTGACAATGACTGCATGAGACTCTCTATTTATGGAAAATGTCTTATCCCCAACCTTGCATCATATCACCGCAGTCTCTTACGTATTAAGCAACGCAACTCTACGCCTCGATTTCAGTAATTTACTGCTTTTGTAAACATGACATATTTCCATACGTTGTTCCTTAAGGACTCTGTTACAGAGTGGGCGCTGCTCCTTTATTTGACGGCCGGAACAACCTATCACATTTCAGGGGGGAGGTTAACCTCATCATTCCCTGGATTATGTGTCATCTTACTATTCGGGAAGTTGTGTACTGGGGTATAACACGGCTCAACGACATACTATTTCTTTTTATTTTGTTTTTTTCTGCATGACTTTCTGTTTAAAGCCATTTCCATTGTATACTCTGCAACATTAGAGTTTGAACGAGTCTTGCATCTGTCAGCCTCTCTGTGTTTCAATAGCGCGAACAACTGTCATTCCATTGAAAGTTTTATAGCAAAACCATGGGAGGAAGATCGATTCGGAGAGAACCATAAGTGTTAACAGTCTTTGCTGCTGCCTGGGAAATCCTGGCAAGAGTAGGGTGGCTGACTAATCTCAACCGCTTGCAGGAGTCTAACGAGACTGTGGCAATTGAATTCTTGCAGAACTTGCAAGAGGATCACTCCACAGTGAGGGGGAGACACATATCAATCACCGACGACATAATCGTAGAAGTATAGGGACTGCCAGCCACTGGACCTGTATGGACGTTAAAGAAGGAGAGATTTTAGAAGATTATAGAAATCTTCCTGGACGAAGGCCAGAGCCTAACAATTAGAGGAAAGGGGGTTCTGCCAGCAGCACTAGGAGAACCGTGGGTGGAATTGGCGAAGACCATTCAAAGCTACATCACCTGTGAGGGCAAAAAAGACATGGTAAGACCACGACATCTAAAAATCTTAGTTGTACTAAAAAAAATGCTCTGTAAATTTACCTGCATTGTTGAATTCATTACTTCATGATGTTGCACGGAGCATAAAAAGGCACAACATGTAGAGTCAGTTGTTAGTCATCATGGGTTGATTCGGTTGATAGTCAGCCATAACCTCACTCAGTAGCAGAGCAGCTGGGAAGAGATAATTGCCATGATAAATGGGGGATTGACCACACCATCCCCAAAACGGAAACATGTCACCAGCACACCCGAGCGTCCAAAAAAATGGAAACATGTCACCAGCACACCCGAGTGTCCAGAAAAATGGAAACATGTCACTAGCACACCCGAGCATCCAGAAAAAAACAGGAAATCGACAAAGCATAAAAAGGCCACCAGCATGCTCGAGCAGCCAAAAAAAGGCAGGAAATCGATCTGGCTAGCATGGCTACGAGAAGGAATGGAGAAGCCCCAAGAAAGCACCAGACAGCCAGTAGAAATAGAAGATGAGAAACCCCCACGGCGAGAAGAGGAAGAAAATGAGAAATAAATGCAGGAAAAGGAGGAAGAAGAAAAAGAAGAAGAGGCAGAGCAATCTGAAGAGGAGGAAGAAGAAAAAGAAGAAGAGACAGAGGAATTTGAAGAAGAGTAAGAAGAAAAAGAGGAAGAAGCTGAGCAATCTGAAGAAGAAGAAGACAAAGAATAAGAAGTCGAGCAATCAGAGCAGGAGGAGGAAATGGAACAACAGGAAGGTAGCCCATTGCAGGACCCATTGGGTGAAGATGAATTGGCCAACGTTTTGGCCAATATGGGTGAATATGGCGAACCTTCCAGTCCATCAGACCTCCATGCCGAAGAAAAACCACAGGAGAAAAATGCACCTAAAGAATCACATGCAAAGGAGGCAGAAGAAGAGAATCTACCTATTCATGATGAAAAGATGACAGGAGATGCTGAACAGGAACAATCTGTTCCTAACCAGAAGACACCAGAAGAAATTTCGGAGGAAATAAGGGTAGAAAAAGAGGTCGCCCAAGAAATAACAGAACCAGTTAGGGTTCTTTCCCCAAAACAACCAGAGCAGAACAATGAAGAAACACCCCAGGAAGAAAATCAGGAAATTAGTCACAGTCCAGGCCGCAGTGAACAACCTGCTGTTCCTTCTAAGGAAATTGCGGAAATTAGGGAATTGTGAAAGGAACAACAGAGATTATTGAACATAATAGTCCAGCTCCACCAGCAGATTAGGATTCTAAAGGCAAGGCAAAGGGTAAAAAGGACTTCAGGAAGGAAAAATGTGGCCACTCCAGCAAAACCCCTCAAGGTAAAGGGGCAGAGGACCAGAATCCATCCTGCTGTTCAAAACCCTGTCGAAAGCCAGGCTGCTGTTCCAAATGATGTTGAGAAATAGACTGCTATTCCAATTGAAAAGGAACAATAATGGACTGATATTCATGTTGAAATAGAAATGGATGAAATGTTGACCCGTGATAAGGAAATTCAGATGGAGGCACCACTTTCGGGAGTGATAAGGGTTATGAACTCAAAGCAATGAAATAGGAAAGTTTAGGTAAAACTCCTGGCCTCCACTACCACATGGAAAAGAGATCCAAAAACATTAACCCTACAAAAGGGTTTGAAGCAAGCTCAGCAAGAAGCAAAAAAGCTTAGAAAGCAAACGGTCCCTCGAGAAAAGTATGACGAGCTACAACAGTAGCCTAGGAACGTCAATCTATCCGAAAGCCAGGCCTTTGAAGGGTGGTGAAGGGAACAAGAGAAAGTCGCGAAGGTAACTTGTAGGTTAGATGTAGTTATCAAGCAGATGGATACCTTATGTTCTTTATACAATGACGTCCTAACATGTAGAGCCCCTGCTAAGAATTATGCCTTGTTTTTAATGGAAAGATATTTGTAATTGAAAATAAAGGTTGTTAAAGTAGGTGCTCCCATACAAATTAACACCATCAATGATTTTATAAACTGCTGTAAGCACTATGGGGTAAAAGTTTAGAGACTACTGTGTGAATTTTATTTACATAACCTTGTACTAGAACAGGAGACCGAGTTGAACCCTGGCCCTTTTGTTGGGGATATTCAATTACATGCATTTATTTCATTTGCGGTTAATCAAATTAAATGGCTCAAAGCCTATAATGCTTTCCAAAGACAAGAAAACGGATTAGATTTATGGATAAGAGCTGAGCCTAGGGATCTAGTACAATTATGGAGAAAACATAGAAACCTCATGAAGACTCCAGGAGTGATTGAAGCATTAGGACCCATGCATGAGGCAATCATTCGACAGGGATTATAATACTTTTCCTCTATCAAAGACCCTGCCATTGATGCAGCTAAATTCCAATATCAAATATCTAATCCGAATATCCAGCTCAGGGAACCATTTAATTATGAGAATTTTAAATTAGTTGCCAACTGCTTGCACCTCTATGGCGAAATCGTTTTGAGGGCAGGGCCATCATGGTTAGGATATAGGTTGTGGAGTCTAATTATTTGGCACCCTCCACCCGGATACCAAGTCCTGTATGAGATGCCTGAGGGTCAGACAAGCCATTTCTTTGAATACCTAGTTACGCATCATGGCTGTAGGCCTTCACATGAGATTCCATCTCCAGCCTACTCACTTACTGCCTTACACGTCAACTACAATGTTTTCATGAGGGCATGAAAAAGGGTAAGCAGGGGAGTGTGTGGAGTACTAAAGAAGGTATGTTTTTGATGATTATTTCAGTGTCTTTTCATTAGAACTTACAAGCCTTTTTGCATCATGAACTCGAAAAACGATAAAGAATTGTAATAAAACATGTGAGATTAATATGCAAGATGAAAACGTTGACAATTGTCATTTCCTTATGCAGGAAGGAGAAAAAGTGAGAAGTTGTTGTTCTAAAGGAAAAAACAAGGACGGGTTAACCACTGTCCCTTCAACAGGAGACCTCATGCAAACAAGATCAAAGCAAATCAGCCCGGGAAAGGAAGCGGAGATATCAGCTTGGCGCAAGAAAGAGAAGAAATGACTGAGGGCTAATGGTTCGGTGAATTTCTATTTTATCTATTTCTGCACTTAGATATCTCCATCGTCACCCTTATAAAAGGGGCATCACTGTTAGCTTAGGAGGGAGTTAGATGTTATTATGCTTTTATGTAATTTCTTTTAAGATCAAAATTGTGACCGTGTCTCATTAAGAACTGCTCTACTGTAATTTTACTTGATGCATTAATACAAACTTGGTTACTATTTCATCTTTGAGTCTGGAATAACTTCAAGCGGTGTACCCCTGGAGTAGGGGTGATTTTAGGGGCGAATGTTCGCCCTTTGGCGAAATTAAGGGGTTTTAAATTTTAGTGGGCGAATATTTTGTATCTTAGTACATTTTTACAAATCACCTCAAATAGCCCACCTTATTTTAAGGGAGAGGGTAAAAAAGGTAAATTTAGCCCTTGAAATTAGGAGTTACAACCTTCCATTCGCCCATTTTCAAGAATAGGTTTTATTTAAGTGAATCCATTGGCCCATTTTCAAGAATAGGTTTTATTTAAGTGAATCATATGGGCCAAAAGCCCAAATACCATATTTATAAAAGAGGTATGGTAAATTAATAAAAATATAAATAAATGAGAGGTATGGTAAATAAATAAAACATTTTTTATATTTACTCCATAAGTCACCTTATATACATGCAAGGGTGTAAACAAATAAAAATATAA
Source organism: Pinus taeda (assembly GCA_000404065.3). Taxonomy (NCBI): domain Eukaryota; kingdom Viridiplantae; phylum Streptophyta; class Pinopsida; order Pinales; family Pinaceae; genus Pinus; species Pinus taeda. Next base: position 190,001 of record APFE031757876.1, read on the forward strand.
GTAAAGTGGAGGTATGGTAAATAAATAAAACGTCTTTTATACTTACTCAAAAGGTATGGTAAATAAATAAAAATATAAATAAACTAGACGCATGGTAAATAAATAAAACCTCTTTTTATATTTAGTCCATAACCCTCGTTCTATTTATGAAGGCTCAAGAAAGAGGTTTATTTAAGTGAATCCTATGGGCCAAATACCATATTTGTAAAAGAGGTATGGTAAATTAATAAAAATATAAATAAGCGAGAGGTATGGTAAACAAATAAAACATTTTTTTATATTTACTCCATAAGTCGTATGGTAAATTAATAAAAATATAAATAAACGAGAGCTATGGTAAACAAATAAAACATTTTTTTTTATCTTTTTATATTAATACGATGCAAAAAAACATTATTAACCCTAATATTAGTATTAATAAAAATAAAAATGGCACATGGTATTGACCCATGGTATTCACCAAAATGGCGCATGGTATTGACCAATGCTATTCACCTAGAATGTAGCCTATTTAAATGGGGGAATTAAACTAGCATAGATCCATCTTTACTCTGGATCTACTAAACCCCGAGAGGTATCAAATATCGTGATATGCAAACTAGCATAAAGTGAAAAAATATTTGATCCCTCTCAGGGCTGGGATCAAGAGTAAAAATGGATGTTGTAATTTAACGTATGTTAAACATTTTAGCTTGGTTAAAATAAAAATAAAATAAAATCAACTATTAATTTTATTAATTTTTATAAATTACTAATAGTAATTTTTAAGCTCCAGGTTTATGATAACCCATGGTATTGACCCATGGTATTCATGTGAGCACAGACTATTTAAAGGGAAAATTCTATCTTAGATCCATCTTAATTCTGGGTCTACCAAGTGCTCAGAGGGATAAATAGATTTCATCCCCCTAAGAGTGGTAGATGTGGAGTTAAGATGGATATAGGTTGGTTTTTATGATAATGAAGATATTAAATAGACTTAGGAAATTATATTGTAAAAACATCTTAAGGTGAATGGTTAAAGCATAGACATTGGACAAGTATATTTGTATACTTCTATTTTAAACTGAAACAAATCCAGGGCTAAAAGGAATGTATTGATTGCACTAATCATCCTTTTATAACTTTCCAACATATGCTGGAGTAAACATATTGTAATTTGGGTAATTTTTCTAATTGCAAACGGGAACATACTTGTGTATTGGCAGGGTGGTTACGAGGTCCCTAGAAGTGGAGTAAACAGATTGCAATTTGGGTGACTTTTCTAATTGCAAACGTGAACATACTTGTGTATTGGCAGGGTGGTTATGAGGTCCCTAGAAGTGATGAATTTGAATTTTTCTTGGTTTTATATATAGTATTAGGTTTTTTCTTATTCTTTCTGTGAACGGAACGGGTGAATTTTATCTTACACCCACTAGATTATCGATATGTAATTTTAGTAATTTTGATTTCAAAAGATACTTTAAAGAAATGCAATGATTTCATTTGTGTATTCAATAAACACAAGATTTTATAATAGAGTAAAATATTCGCCATGCCTGGTGAGAGATTCACCAAAAAATTATATATACACATCATATTATTGATAAAATCGCCTTCCATATTTCCTATATACCATGAAGATTCGCCCATTTATTATACATGTAAATTTAGGGGGGGTTCTTAAAATTTTCCCTGCACTGGAGGCTAAGGGCCCGACCCTGGAGGACACTTGCTTTTGTACCATTACGCTTGGTTTTGTGTGGTTTTCTTATCGACGTGATTTTGGTAATCTGATGAGTTTTGTAAGTTTACGTCACATGCTCTATTATGCTTAATTTACTAAGGTTTCTGAAGATAGAATTGTTGTATTGACTCTGCATCATATTACTATTCTTTTAGATGTTGATATAATACTGCTAGTCTTTACAGAATACTGTTGCTGTTCCATTACAGAGCCTTTGTGCTGTGCACTTGTTCATTAACATTACGAAATTCACCTTGGAAGTTATGATCTTTGCGATTGTTGGATTTATGAGTAATGCTATTCTATCTTGAAATGCAATTGTATTCTTTCTAACTGAGGTGATAACTGGATCAGAGTACTATTTAAGTGTGCTATGTGCATGCATGGTTTCCAAGCGCTGTTCCATAATTTATCAGTAATCAGTGCTGTTCCATTTGTGTGTGTTATTAAATCTGTCCTTAAAGAGTGAAGGATTTCCGTTTGGTTCCTGTAGATTATGATTAATGCATTTGATTTGATAGACTGAGATGTTACAGCTTGTTAGACTTAGTTGCTATTCTATTTCTTAACTGCTATTCTATTTCCAATTTGCTATTCCATTTTAGGTTTGCTGTTTCATTTCAGGTTTGTTATTCCATTTCATTGCTGTTCGATTTCTTTTCTATTCCATTTCTTATCTGTCGTTCCATTTCTTGTTATTGGTGTAAAGAATGATCTCATGCTGTAGTGAGCATTGGCATCTACTATCCAGCTCCCAGATCCATGATCTGTTCTCTAATTTCCTTTTCCATCAGTTTCCAAAGGGATGGGTTATTGCTACCGAACCCTTGATTGATAAATTACTTAGTTCTCTGAATGTGTGATTTAATCTTTTGAAGTAGTTGAGCTGTAAGCAAGAATTCGTTACTCCTGTATTTTCAAACACTGTGCTACTAGCATTACTCTGGAAAATGATAGCCTCATACTGAGACACTCTTTGAAATAACAAAACGTTCCCAGATTGACATATTAATGTGAGGTAATTAGAGGTGAAAGAGACCATTTTTATAGCTCCACACTTACTACACTGCATCCATCCATGATGTAATGGCCCTGGCGCACTATTCCTTTACCTCTAGAGGAGTTGAAGGCTACGCCTTCAACCCTAGATCTATGATCTAAAGGTTTAGATCCAGTTGAACCTTAGCCATTTATTCACATGCCTTGTGCACCCTTGCTGCTAATCTCTGGATGCACACCTCTTCTGGTGCTTCTACTAGGATGGAAAACTCAGGGACCATCTGGCAGGCTTCCTCAAGTACCTGCACCATTTGCCTATTTTGAGACACGACCTCGTCACACTGTAGGCTCGACTGCTCCATGTTGATCTTTTTTTCACTCAACACCTGTAGTACGCAACTCTCCCAAGCTCGTAGTTCTTAAGTAATCCCATCCTACAAAACATAGAGAATCTCTCGAGGGAGCACAACCATGTTGATCCCTATCCTCTTCAATGTACTAACTGTAGGCCAGTTGACCTCATCTGTTGTAACCAATGCCCCTTCTGGTAGCACTATTGTGTTGGTTGTATGAGCACGCAACATTTCCTTGGCTGTGGCTATTCCTATTATGAGGCTGGTCAAGAGGGTACTAGCCTGAGAAGTGCACACCTGCAACTCCTGAATATGTGCTCGGAGGGCCTCAAACACAATCTTATTCTCCCCTGTAAAGTTCTGGAGGGCCTTTGTTGTGATGTCATGCACCGTCTCTCCAATATCATGGAGATCCCTCTTAGTAAGGGTGATCGGGTTGATAGATAACTTAGTCTCTTTTTTTAGTGCCTAAATCTACCTCAAGCTGAGAAAGGTAGGTCTAGGGTAACATCAAACCACACTAAACCTAGTAGCTAGCCCTACCAGGTCGGGATAGGGCTCTCTCCTTGTAAATCTCAGGAAAATATAGCAAATGAGGCTTGAGATGACCGATATAAAGACTAATTTTAAACTAGGTATATGCTCAGAGGATTTTGACTGAATTTTATGTTGGTTTGCTGGATCAAATGTAAAAGGCAGTTTTGGGTCTAGGGAATGAACTCAGTTTTGCAGAGATTTCTGTGGGGTGAGGTAGGAAAATGCTTTAGGACTTTGAATTACGTGAAATGGAGAGTCTTAAGACTAGTGAGGATTGGAGAGGGCATGAAAGTGTCATGAGTCCTCTTCAAACGGTAGAAAACATGTAAAGCTAAACAAAGCCTAAGGTAGAGCACTGCAACATCAATGATTTCCACCTTTATACTTGATTCATTTAGTTCAGCTGAAAGAGAGAGAGAGATAATGGCACACATAAACATATGATAACTTGAATTACAAAAGGAGAAACAATACTAAATCACCTTGCCACAAGAATCCTACAAAATGCTACAAACCCTGGTCTATTTCCTTGCCAAATTGCAGAAATGAATGTACAATAATGCTCAAAGCATTCACAAGAGTCAAAACTTCGAAAATGACTGAAAAAAAAACATGACATAGACCTACAAACCACCTGTGCTATCCATCAGGGGTTGAAACCATGAGAAGAGGGGTGGTTTCAACCATATCTAAACTAGGAACACAAAAATAGGCAGTGGAACAACTTGCCTCTAAAACCTAGGAAACTGATTCATTCAACTCCAAACCACCTACAATTGATGTATCTACCTTATCAAGTCAATTTTTATCATTTTTACATCATAGTACATCAATTTACATCATGTAAGCTCATGAATTTTACCATAAGAGAGAAAAATTCAAACTAGAAGAAAACTTGGCGAAAAATAGAGTTTTTGAGCAAAATTGGCACTTTTTCATCTTGTGCATAGCGCCACTTTTTCTGTGCGTAGTGCTTTTTCCTAGCTGAATTTGGAGGCCTTCGCCTTCACCAAATTTGCTCCACATTGGCTTGTTGTAAAGGATTATCTATCTACTTTCTAGGCCAAGTGGACTTTTTGAATTTGGTGCCCATTTGACCCTCCAAAAATCAGTTCTCCCAACACTGCTTTCTGTGTGGCCAAAAAGTGGCAGAGAGGGAATTTTTGAGGTGTTTTTGGCCCTTTAGGTGACCCAAAACTTGTCAAAATTTCCTAGTAATTTTTTAGCATGCAAAATTTTCCCTGAGGAATCCAAAAATTCAAAGTTTTCCTCCAGAGTAGGTCCCTAACAAAAGTGAGCGCTAGGTGGCGCTACGCACCTGTCGGAAAGACTTGTGTTTTCCTTGAAAAATTCAAAATTGCTGAAAAGTTTGCCAAATTTCTTGAAATTTGGCATAAGTGATCTGCATCAAGTACTATGCTGGGCCAATGAAACTTTAGCCAAGATCTTGAGCTTACCTTGCTCTTTCTTGCTCCTCAAAGTCTTCTTCAACTTGGCTTTTAGGCACCTTATCCTAGTTTTGCAAATTTTGTTTCATGCCAAATAGTGATAAGCCATGTGTCACAACATCATTTTATCCTTATTGGCTTTCTCAAGAAGCTTCTCCAAGTGCATATTCACCCTCTCTAGCCAAGATTCCTAGTCAGCATCAATATCTTGCTCGAGGGGTGTCAATTTGACTTTCTTTCTTTTTGCGACTTGCTTGTTTTCCCTTATGGTTTGCAGCTCCATGATTGTCTGTTTATCCTCCAACTGCTTGTTTCATTGCTCAAGGTAATTAATAATCCACTTAGCCCTTCAAGGTTAAGAGATAAGGCATGGATGTCAGCTCCTTGTTCTTTGATGATCTCCTTGAGTCTTGAGCTTTGGGAGCCCAAATCAGTATCCTCATCCTGAATCAAAATAAAATCTTTCTCCTGACCTTTAAAAGGCCCTTCCTCATGCAATGGTTGCTTCCCTTTATCTTGTACTTTCTCTACTAAAGAAGAAGGCAAAGCCTCTTTCACCCCAGGTGAATATAACATTTGCCTGTTGTCTAGTGAAGGAAACAAGACCCCTTCCACACTAGGTGGAGATAGTACTTGTTTGGCAGCTGCAAATAATATCCTTATGCCTTTTTCATAAGTGACAAATACTGGCACACCTGTAGCTTGAGTCTCATGAACCTATGGTTGATTTGGAGGCCCTCCTTCCTCTTGAAACACTGATGGGGTCACTTGAGGGCTTTTGAAAACCTCATGTGAAATGAAAGTATCCCATGAAACATTCAACAAACTTAGCTGATGCAAAACAACAATCTTGATCAATGAAAAATGATAAATGTTGTTGAATTGTTGATGAATAGGTTTTCTTTGCCCCAATGTAGCCATTTTCTCAATGTTTCTGCATATGAAATAGGGGAGGTTCATCATCCTCACTCTAGTGAAATGCATAAATAGTCTAACATGATAAGTGTACAAGCGAGAAAATCTCCCTTCACAGGTGAAGTATTTGATAATAAGCTTCATGAGTGGAGCATAAGTGTCATGTAGGTATCTAAAAGAAAAGACCCTACTGATTTACTTTTGATAACTAGCCTTGATATAAGGCTCATTATGCTCTTTGCCCACAAGCTGTCCTTTGTTCCACTGTTCACCTACAGTTGGAATACTTGTTGCTGTAGCTATAGTTTCAGGTGTTAAAGTGAAGGAAACACTTGCTAAGTTCACTTGGCCATTATGAAGATGAAGGAAAAATACCCTGGCAAGTTCATGGTGGTATTTCACCCTCTCCACCATCTCACAAAACTGGTTGGAAGACTGATATTTAAAACATGTTATTGCAACAGGACAAGCTAGTAACTCTGTGTGTGTGGTGGGATCCTCCCAGATGTGTTTTCCTCCCTTACATGGTTTTCTTGGTACATGAATTTCTTGGGAGGAATCACTCACGGTTTCTTCATCCCTTTCATAAGCTAAATCTGTTTCCATATTTTTTACTGTATGGTGCAAAATGATGGGTATGAAGAGATTTTATTTCAAGAATAGGTGACTGATGTTTTCTTCTTTGGGATTTGATGAATGGGACTGATGAGTGGAAGGTTTTGATGTTGGTTGTAGGGTTATTAGGGAGTGATAGGGTTTTGGGAATGAGGATTAGGGTTTGGGGAATAGTGTGAATTAGGTGTTACGGTTTTAGGTTTTGGGGATAGAGAGTAGGATAAGTGTCAATGAGAAAGGGACAGGGGAAGAAAATGTAAGGAAATATAGTGAAGATAAAATTATGCAAAGGAGTAAACAAACAGCAAGAATGACAAAAACTGCAGAAACCTAGGCAATTTTGCAATATAACTATGCAACAATTTAGGGTTTGAACTTTCACCTTTCAAAACACCATCAAGGATGACCAAATCTCTTTTTATGGCAAATTTGGAGCATTTACTTACTTGGAGGAATAGTATTTGGCAATTTGGAACTTTAGAAGGTCGACTGGATGATTTTTGAAGTTGGTTGATTGGTGCGTCGCACCAACATCTAGGTGCACTGCTCTCGTTTAAACTTCTTTGTAATTTTTGTGCCCAGTGCGCTGAGCCGGGTAGGTATGCCGCGACTATGCCCAGGTGCACCGTGCTAAGAGAAATCTCAAAACTTTGCTGCAATTTTCCTCTATTCGCCTCAAAACGTGTTTTTCTCCTTGTTCTCTCTCACTTTGAGCACAAATGAAGTCTTTAAGACATGAGCACTTCATATACCTTTGACTTTAATTTTTCATTTAGAAAACCCACTTTCTAAAGTTTTCCTTTTCACTTTGTTCTTTAAAACCTTGTTTTGCAGTTTGGCTCTCTTTTTGTCGTTTGATGGACTAATGTTTGGATTTTCTTGTCTCTTTTGCAGGGGTTGGAGTGCATAAGTTTGGCAAGGTGACCCAGGGCTGCAGATGATGCTTATTACATATGAAAATAATAAAATTACATAAAATTTGTACAAGAAATGGAAAAGCCCTGTTTTCACATCAAAACAGAGTTTTGAGGTAAAAACCCTTTATGGAGCAAATCATTATTAAAATTTGTGATTTTATGAACTTATTGAATATCCTCATGTGACTGCTGGCCTGTTATTGAACTTTTGAAGACCATGGTGACAAACTCTAGACCTAATGAGACTTGAAAACCCTAAAATGACTACTGCAAATGAAATGAAATAAAAATGATAGTAGATGACTTGTACATATGGAAATAGGCCAGTAGATGAAAAGCATGAGGGAAATTTGACAAAGCACCACTACCATCAGATGATCCATGACATAATGGAGTGCAGTTGATCAAATAAGACACCTAATATGCATGCAAAAAGAAAATTTGATCACTGATCGAGGAATAAAGATACCGACACTAACATTGGCTCCAATGGGGATGGTAGCTCCTGGGAGGTGCCATGAACTATAGATCTCTAGAAAGTAGACAGTGCCTTTTCCATTGGGCTGAATGGAGTAAATAACTTCAACAAATATAAAACCAATATCTTGACTCAAAACTGATTTAATTACAAGATTGAAAACTAACTCAAACAACTGACTCTATCAAACCACACTAAGTAATCAAAAAATAACATCAGACTTTCAGTTTTATAGCCTTCACTTCAAGCCCCACACTGAATGAATGACAACAATACACACTAGCTCGAAACTGACGAAAACAAAA
>APFE031757876.1:211222-228861 GCA_000404065.3 Pinus taeda
TTTAATGCAACTAGCGTATATCAATAAAATTATGATTCAGTTAGTTGATCTTCAATGAGTGCCTTAGAACATCATTAACCATATTAACAGTAAACAAGTGCAATAGAACAGATCATCACACATAAAGAGCACACATGAACACTATGATATAAGGTGGAAACCCAATGTGGGTGAAAACCACCTGCTGCAATTTGTCTCTATCTTTCTCTAATAAGAAACTTATTTTTACAATTGTACTGGTGCAGTCTTATACCAGTACGCATGCTTCTACCTGCAGAAGGCTACAACCTTCTCTCATTTTCTAGACTCTCCTGGAAGGGAGCTACAGCCCCCTTAGCTCTTGTACTAGCTAATCCATTTACTAGTATGTAGGCATCGGCCTACAATCATCTCTCATTCTCCAGGGACCACATTTCATACATTTTCAAACTGGATACTCCTGAAGCACAACACCATAATCTGAAGGCCACGTTTCATCCAATTTTCATACTAGACCCATCAACAACATTGAAGCACAAATTAATCATCACTGCAATACACCCATCAACTACACCTGCATCATCAATATCTGAATCACCCTATCAACAACACAATCACCAGAACACAGAACCGACAACAGAACTCTGCAACAATAACCAGATCCAACTGCAACTTCAAATATCATATCTCATACTGTATACACTATTATGACAAACGAAATATGCATACATACATGCTTTCACCAAAGCCAATCTGCGTATAGATTTGCAAATATTTACTCATAACTTGGAGCTATTCCAGACATCAGACATACCTAGATCATACCATTCATACAATAAAACTTGCGTCAATAATTCAGATCTAGTCTATCCATGAGCAAACCACAATGATAATACATTCCAAGCCTCATGATCTCGATCCATCATCCATCAACAACCGCATAGGTGCATCTTTGATTTAGATCAAGCTAAGCATCACAAACCCATAACCAGCACACTAGATCTCACACATCATCATATGTTCACCACACTTGCACACCCTTGGCCTAATGAACTTCTCCTTATATAGGTTTAGGCTTCTCTCAATGCCATGGTCCAAAACCATGTAGAACCAATTACCTTGGACCCAATATCTGGAGTCAACACTTCGGACCAAATACCACGGACCAATACCATGGTCCAAGTACCACAGACCAAAACTTGGTTTTCTAACATGTATGTGCCTTTCCTTCTATGATCTTGTGTGTATACGTATAGTTGTCTTTCATTATTCTCACCCACATGTATACGCACTTTCATCAAGGTTGACCTGCATATACCTTTCCCTTGACATGTTGTACTAAGATCTATCCTCTGATTGACTTGCCACCAAGGACAACACCTGTATCATACCTCTGAGTGAGTTTCCATCAAGGACAACACCTGTATCATAATGCCAACATCCACCTTAGGAATTTTATTTGGGAAACCTGGAATTTGATCTCAGCTCATGGGAGCATACCTTCAATCCAGTGAAACCATTTTGATAACAATGAATTGACCAAGAAATTCTTCAGGCTATTGATTCTTGAAGAGTAGAGTCGCCATAAAAATTATGAACCTTGGGATTCTTCAACACTGGAGTTGCTAGGTGAATGATTTTAGCCTTCCTGTGTCTGATCTTTGTCCACCATCAATAATCAGATCTAACTTAATACATCTACTGGGGTGATTTTCAAGTCAGATGTTTAGTTTATAAAACTAAATTGGAGATTGACTCAAGTAGCATTCATCTACTTATGCACTCACAAAGCAAGTGCAGTTTGAAGGCTACCTGACTAACTTCAGGCTCCATATGTAGTTTATAAAGCAAATAACACTAACAAACAAATAAATTTTTCTTCCCCAGTATGGTCGCCACTATGTTTATGCCTAAATCTACCTCATGCTGAGAAAGGCACGTCTAGGGTAACATCAAACCATGCTTAACCTAGTAGCTAGCCCTACTAGGTTAGGAGAGGGCTCTCTCCTTGTCAATATCAGAAAAATATAGCAAATGAGGCCTGAGATGACTGATAAAAATACTAATTTTAGGCTAGGTATATGCTCAGAGGAGTTTAATTGAATTTTATGTTGGTTTGTTGGATCAAATGGAAAACACAGTTTTGGGTTCAGGGAATGAACTCAGTCTTGCAGAGATTTCTATGGGGCGAGGTAGGCAAATGCTTTAGTACTTTGAATTACGTGAAATGGAGAGTCTTAAGACTAGTGAGGAGTTGGAGAGGGCATGAAAGTGTCACGAGTCCTCTTCAAATAGTAGAAAACATGTAAAGCTAAACAAACCCTAAGGTAGAGCACTGCAACATCAATGATTTCCATCTTTATACTTGATTCATTTAGTTAAGCTGAAAAAGAGAGAGATAATGGCACACATAAACATATGATAACTTGAATTACAGAAGGAGAAACAATACTAAATCATCTTGCCATAAAAATCCCACAAAATGCTGCAAACCTTGGTCTATTTCCTTGCCAAACTGCAGAAATGAATGTACAATAATGCTCAAAGCATTCACAAGAGTCCACCCTTTGAAAATGACTGAAAAAACACATGATATAGACCCCCAAACCACTTGTGCTATCCATCAAGGGTCGAATCCATGATAAGAAGGGTGGTTTCAACCATATCTAAACTAGGAACACAAAAATAGGGAGTGGAACAACTTGCCTCTAAAACCTAGGAAACTGATTCATTCAACTCCAAACCACCTACAACTGATGTATCTACCTTATCAAGTAAATTTTTATCATTTTTACATCATAGTACATAAATTTACATCATGTCAACTCATGAATTTGACCATAAGAGAGAAAAATTCAAACTAGAAGAAAACTAGACGAAAAAGAGAGTTTTTGAGCAAACTTGGCACTTTTTCATCCTGTGCATAGCACCACTTTTTCTGTGCGTAACGCTTTTTCCCAGCTAAATTTGGAGGCCTTCACCTTCACCAAATTTGCTCCAAGTTGGCTTGTTGGAAATGAATGTCTGTCTAATTGCTAGGACAAGTGGAATTTTTTAGTTTTGTGCCCATTTTCCCCTCCAAAAATCAGTTCTCCCAACACTGTTTCCTGTGTGGCCAAAAAGTGGCAGAGAGGGCATTTTTGAGGTGTTTTTGGCCCTTTAGGTGACCCAAAACTTGTCAAAATTTCCTAGTAATTTTTGGGCACGCATAATTTTTCATGAGGAATCCAAAAATGCAAAGTTTTCCTCCATAGGAGGTCCCTATCAAAAGCAAGCGCTAGGTAGCGCTACGCACCTATCAGAAAAACCTATTTTTTCCTTGAAAATTCAAAATTGCCAAAAAGTTTGCCAAATTTCTTGAAATTTGGCATAAGTGATCTGCATCAAGTACTATGCTGGGCCAACGAAGCTTCAACCAAGATCTTGAGCTTACCTTGCTCTTTCTTGCTCCTCAAAGTCTTCTTCAACTTGGCTTTTAGGCACCTTATCCTAGTTTTGAAAATTTTGTTTCGTGCCAAATAGTGATAAGCCATGTGTTGCAACATCTTTTTCTCCTTATTGGCTTTCTCAAGTAGCTTCTCCAAGTGCATATTCGCCATCTCTAGCCAAGATTCCTGGTCAACATCAATCTCTTGCTCGAGGGGTGTCAATTTGACTTTCTTTCTTTTCGTTGCTTGCTTGTTTTCCCTTATGGTTTGCAGCTCCATGATTGTCTGTTTATCCTCCAACTGCTTGTTTCATTGCTCAAGGTAATTAATGCTCCATGATGAACCCCAAAAATGGATACTTATATGGGCTCATTCAGCCTCCTAATTCGACTTAATCCACCATTCTCATTAGTTTATTGAATGTTTTTTATTATATTTATGCTAATAGAGTGAATTGGGTTAGTCATTATGCCAACAAGTCTAATGGGTGCTTTGTGCCGTTTTTTGGTCAATTTTGAGACAAAATCAAAGGTTTTAATGAGCACTTGGCAGCCAAAGTCGTGGAAGAACAAGGAAGAGGATTTGTAGGAAGGGGTCCCCTTCATTTATGGGCCCTTACCTCGAATTCTCCACCATCATCTCGGAGTTCAAGGGCCACCACATCAATTATCACAAGGGCAGCCGAGCAAGCTTGGGCTAGTAAAGTTGTTGTTAACTATTGGCAGCCGAGTTCCTAAAGTTTAGGAGGGCTGTTGGGGTCCTCAATTTGTATAAATAAGAGGGCTTAGGGCCTCATTTGGGGGTTGGAAGAAGTTAGCTAGTTGGTAGTTCGATTTTAGTCATTTTTTTTGTCATTTTTTAGGCATTAGATTAGCTCTGCATTTCAACACATTTTCAAGCTTTTTCTTGTAGACAGTTTTTTATGTAACTATTATTTCTTGAATAATAAAGATGAATTCAGCTTTGCACCAGCTCTAATCTTTCTCAGGAGGCTGTAGCTCTCGGGGTTGGGCCCAACCCAAGTGCCCAATACCTCCTTTGTTTACTTTTATTTATTTTTGTTGCATTCTTAGAATAAAATTTGCTATTTAGATTTAAATCTTGTTTTGTTATTTAGGTTGCACTTGATGATTAAAAAGGCTTTTCATGTTCAGATTGATTTAATAGGTTAATAACAGAGAATATCTTTAGAAAAAGGCTATCAAGCACACCTGATCTCACCTCTCCCTTAGTGGGATCATAAGCTAGGACCAAGGTGTCCTTGTTGCCACCAAAAGCACTGTCTTTGCTTCATCATGCAATTATTAGTGTTAGGTTCTCATTTGCAGAAGTTGATACTAGCTGTGATTACATGCACAGATCCATTCTTGTTTGGTATCCATAGTTGATTTACGTGATTTGCTGCCAATAAATTGTTGTGCATCATGCTTATGGTTTCTAGGTCAAATTAGGTTAAAGTAGTTAGATCTTTGGTTTGCATAGAATTTGTTGATCAGTTTTGGGAAATAACATGTAGAGTACCTGTGATACCTCCTCATCTATCCTTACCCCATCCATGCAACCTGTTTCGTCCTCTAACTCAGATTCTTGCCTCTCATTTGCCACGTTTTCTCACTTTGCCCTAGTTTCTACCTTCTTGTGCATCATTGCTCCCTCCATCATTGAACAAATCCAATCTCTCCTTAGCCACATTCACCAGGTCCTAGACCCCTTAACATCCTTATCCAACCTCCATTTCCACTTTCCCACCATTTCTCCTCCATCAACCCTCCAAAATCCTCTTTTCGGAACATCCTGTAGAAATTACAGAACATCCTGTAGAACCCCTGTAGACTTCCTGTAGAAGCTCACGAAAGTGGTTTATTGATATCCAAACACTGTGAAACTCTCTGGAATGGTGCTAAGGACCCCTTAGGCCCTCTTCAAACCTTCCCAACCTCCTGCAAGCATTTTCTCTCGCCAATCCACCTCTGCACAGTCAAAAACAGTTAAATCACATGCATAACAGTTCTGACAACTTACTCAAAAGTACAAAAAGATGTTTTTTTTTTTTCATTTCAGATTTTACTGTAGAAGTAGCTTGGTCACATGCATTTTACTTTCCTAGAAGTCAATGGCATCTCTTTCAGTAGTTTTCATCCTCTTTCTTGCATCAATAGAGCTAGTTGGTAAAATTAGAGTTTGCTAGGGTTTGCATTTCCTTTCAGATTTTCAGTTTCTTTCTGCAAGTAGATTAGCCTCCTTTGAGTTAGCTTTCATCCATCAATTAAAAAAATTCTTCGAAGAGCTCATAGAAGTTGGCTTAAGCTCCTAGCAGACTTGTGTCAGCTGACCAAGTGACAACCGCGGCAAGAGCTAGTACTTGTGCATACAACACCGTCGCTTCCAAGTTTGTTACGAACTACCGGGTTGATAAAAGTAAAGAAGGGAGTCCCAGGAGTTACAACATTATTGCTGCAATACTAGAGCCCACCATCTTTTTAGCACCGTTACTGGGGAAGCGTCAGAGTATTGGTGATTGCTACTTTTCTTCTGCAACCTTCTGCTAAGTAGTTTATTTCATTTCCATTCTGTAATTTCATTTCTGCAAAAGTAGAGTAGACATTTCCTGCTTTCATAGGTTTGCATTTCAATTCCGCAATTTCAATTTTGCAAGCGTAGATTAGCATTTCAATTCTGCAATTTTCATTCTGCAAACGTAGCTTAGCATTTCATTCTTGCAATTTTATTTCAGCAAAATAGATTAGTCCTTTCCTGTTTTCATTTCAATTCCGCATTTTCATTTCAGCAAGATAGTTGCAGTTTAATCTATTTTAGGTTTGTAGGTACAAGCATAAAAAAACAAAAATCAACCAAAAAGATTTCCTTTCATGCCTTCTAGAAGTAGAGATAATTTAGAAAAATGATTGCACAACACCCCCACTACTTCACACAACCAACCTTTTTTCTTCTTCGATGGTTGTGATTAAAGAACCCTTAGGTGGACAACAAGACATATTTGAAGAACCTCAAGGGAAGAATAAGAAGAAAACATTCCTCTGGAGAAAATGGCTGAAAATATAAATGTTGGGAGTAGTACCTTTTCTTCTAACTCATCCCTTTATGTTGGAAAAGGTGAATGTGAAAATATGCTGGAAGATTTCAAGAGTGATATGAGACAGTTTCTTGCCATGCAATTAGATACCCTACGGATCCAAAAGAAGCAAGAGGAAGCCATGAGGGCTTTGGACATCTTTTGTCCTTGGTACACTAGAAATCATCCTAGGAACAAATGTCCATTGCACTCCCTAGAAGTGTGTTTCATCTGTGAAGAATACCATCCTACGAATCAGTGCCCTTCCTTTCTTGGACTTAAAGCTGCATATCATAGAGCCAAAGGAGCCACTGAATCACTCTATTATATGAACCAAAGGAGGCCACATGGACCCATACCCTACTAGCAGGGAATGGAAGGGACATCCCAGAACTATTACGACCCTTATCAAGCCACTTCCATGCCTTGTTTGGGTCCCCCTGCTCATCCTTCCTGGTCCACACCCCCTCCTTGGTCATATCCTCTTAATACCATGCTTCTCCAGTTGCTCATTCGTTTCACTCTTATGCTCAGCCACAGCCTTAGTGGAATGCACCTCATCAGGGGTGGAGGCCCCAGTACAACTCTCTTCCCACTCTTTTGCCTCCACCACCTGCCCAACCACAACCGCATCCACATCCATCTCAAATATACACCCCCACTCAACTACCCATAGCACCATTTCCAAACCTACACATTGGAATAGCTCAACCCAATTGCAAAGTTGAGGCACAACATGTCCAAATGACTCCTCGTGAGCTTAATGATCTTCACCATAGCTCAGGAAGAGTATTGCAAAAAAGAGATTATCTTGAAAGCATTGAAGGACCACATCCAGCAAAAGAAGATTCAAAAGAGGAGATCAAAGGACCATGGGCTGCACTAGATGAAGAGAAGACATCAGAATTAGAGATTGAGAGAGCTCCCTCATAGTTACCATCAAATCCTCTATGTATTAAAGAGAAAACTCAGCAAAAAGAAGAAGATGTGAAGGTCATGATAGAAGAAGATATGGAGAATGATCCAAATCAACAAAAGGACCAAGGATATCAGAGTTATATTGAGATATGGTTTTAGACGGTCACTAAGTTACAACAGTACTCTCTTCCTCAACTATGCTTGATCCCTTCAAAGTCAAATCATTTGGTCTCTGAAATCCAGATAGCTGTCAAAGCATGCTCTTCAAGCCTCCACATCATTTTGTCTCTAATCTTGATGTGCACATGGCTCCATTGGAAGTATTCTTATACTTGAAAATGATTTTTTTTTTCAAGTAGGGTAGGGTAAAAAAAGAAGAGAAAAAAAAAAGAGAAAAAAGAAAAAAATGAAAATAAGAGGAAAAAATCTAAGGTGAAAACCTCCTCGGAGGTGCCTCAGATTGGCTCATTGATTGAAAACCTCCATGAGGTGGTCAATGAGTTGTAAAAAAGAGAAAAGAAAGAAGAATAATATCCTTGGGTGAAAACCTCCCTTGGAGGCGCCCAGGGCAGACAATTAGGGGGAAAACCTCCATGAGGTGCCCTAGTTGTTTTCTAAAAAAAAAAAGAGAAAAAGAAAGAAGAAAAGAGAAAAATAAAAATAAACCTAATTTCCATTGAATAATTGTAGGTTGCAGCAAGGACATTGTAGGTTAGGAGGATCACTTAAAACAAAGACAGAGGAAGTTCTGTGTCTTCTACAGGAAGTTTTGTGTCTTCTACAGGAAGCCTACAAACAAGCCAAAATTAATCTCCAAAGAGGACCCGAAGGCTGGAAACCTGTTCATGAGGCCTGCAAGCATCCATGTTTCCATCCCTCACCCTTCTCCATCATTTTTTCCACCTCATTGTGCTTTTTTTATAAACACTGTGTTTTCTACAGGAAGTTCCTGTAGAAATTACGGGAAGCTAGAAATGGATTTCAAAAATCAGTTTGGCGAACATGATAGTTTCATAAAGGGTTCCTAAATCCTCCTATAATCTTCAAACTCCTCCTCCATCATTTCCATGCTTGCATCACAACCCAAGCTCATTTTTCTTGCCATGCAAAAAACTGCAGAATGCTTTGAAGCAAAAATACATGGTGCTGAATTTTGTTTTTTCCCTAACTTGAAAACCATGCATCCATTTGCAAAATTGTTACATGGGGAGTTGTATAAGGATGATGGCAACATGCGTGAGCAATTTCAACCAATTCCGGTGCACAGTTTCCAAGAAATCAACCTCCATCACCTTCAGCCATTTTTGCATTTTCTCCATATCTATGCATCCATTTCAAAATCTATTTCATGGGGAGATGCATATGGGTGATAGTCACCTACCCAAGCAGTTGCAGCCGATTCCGATGCATGGTTTCCAAGAAATTGACCTCTGTAATCTTCAGCCATTTTTAGTTTTTCTCGATATCCATGCATCCATTGATCGCAATTTTGCTATGGGAGGTGCACAATGATGATAGAAACATGCCCAGAAGTTTTAGATCAATCCGATCTATCGTTCGGGAGCAATGGAGAAAACAAGTTGCTGTCCTGTTAAAATTCAGCGTCAACAACATGAGGGTGCAGATGTGAACGTTCAAGAAAGCTCCTGCAACATAGGTCTAGCTAGAGGATACTTGCACCAAGAAAAATAGCCACGTATCAGCAACCAAACCAGCATGCATCCATAGAAACAAATGCATGCAGCAGAAGGAAAGGCCACAACACCTCACAGCAACCACATTTGACTTCCAGGTATGTCACTAAACTCATTCCTCTATTGCATGAATGTAATTTGAGAACTGCGTGAATAATGAAATGGTTGTGATTAAGAAAATTGGTGGCCAGTTAGTCATCCAGTTCAAACAGCGCTCGGTGGGTGAATACGACATGTGTGGACAACCATCTCAGGAAGAAAACTAAAAACAGGTAGTGGTGACTATTTAAACTCCAGCTTGATTGATGGACATGATTATAGGTAGAGAACAAACAGTCTGATGAACGTGATGGACGTGATTAGTGGTGGCTGTTTAAATGGTCTGCATGGGGCCAACGTGCACTTGACCAACTCACCCTCCATCAACGGAAGTCTCCATAAACAGTGAATCGAACTCTCGCCTCTGTTGTTTCCAATTTATCATCGTCCTTGCAGCTGCAACAAGCTCCATAAGACATCCATAGTAGTAAATCAATATTTCTCGGCCATTTCTCAAAACCCTCCTACTTATCGGCACTCTATAGGAAGCGTAGTTTCGTTCTACAGGAAGGCTTCTACAGGAAACGCAGAAAACAACCATGCAAAAAGAAAACCTGGGATTTTTAGTGAATTTCAAGCTCAAAACGAGTTAGGATCAGGGAAACTTCTTTTTGCATGATTTGTTGGTGCAAAATGGTGAATTGAATACGGCATTAAATTGAAAAATGAGAGTAAAAATTCTGCCTGTGCGTTGAGAATAGTGGAAGTCTGCCTACATGATTCATTGAGTTTACCCATTTTTTTTCTTCTGCATCCAAAATATTCTCATCAATTTTAAAAAAAAAGGAAAAAAAAATTTCCCTTGCAAGGAAGACATGCAACAGTAGAGACCAACCTGTGTATGAAGAATTTGAATTTACATGGTTGTATGTATGCTGGGGAGAAAAATTGAGCTCTGCACTCTGTCTGTAGAAACCCAATTTTTCCTTTCATAAACGGATAGTCGAGTTTTGGGCAACAACAACCTTAAAAATAGGGAATTGGTGCTAATTAAAATTTGAACACCCAAGAGATCCCTCCTTGAAGTTCAAGAGAGAAAACCAGTGATGAAGGAACATGGGACAGTCAAGCACAAAAAGGGCAGAAAGAAAAAGGGAGAAAGGGCCAGATTGCTGAGCCTAAAATAGCAGGAGAAATGACAGCACAAACACCTAGGGAAAAACAATTACAGAATAGAGCAGAGAGGACTGAAAAAGTCCAAACAAAGGAGGGCACAACCAAGGCAGCCACATAGAAATTAAAAGGAAAGACACATCCAGCCAAACAGACTGAAACAGTTGACACTGGGCTTTCTACAGGAACCATGAAAACAATTTCTATAGGAAGCATGAAAACAGAGCAGCAAAAGGAGAAATCGCCTGAGATTTTGGCCAGGGAGGTAGTAGCAGTGCTTGCCACCTTAAGCACACCTCCAAAACCAAAAAGGAAGAGAAAGAGGCAAACCTCCATGTACTTTAAAGCGAGGAGGAGCACACAGATCAAAGTACGCAGACCCCAACCACAATCAAAGGAGCCAATTGTCATTAAGGACACAATAGCTAAATAAAAGGAGGAGTCTCCTTCAAAGATATCCATCAACGCAAAAACCTTCACTTGGAGAGAGAGAATTTAGATGATGGACTCAAAGACAACTCTACAGGACGCTGAGACAGTTTTACAGGAAGCTGAGAATTCTCTACAAGAAACTTGGGCTAAGCTAAGAGAGACTGAGAAATTGGAGGAAAAGGCAGCCAAACAATCACAGGAAGAAGGAAAGACAAGGAAACATCTGATGAACATTAAAGAGAGGACAAGCTACAGGCCGAGGTTGAGGCACTAACAAAACTGCTACAAGAAAAGGAGCACAGGCAGTGGGAAGAAGTAGAGAGAAAAGCATGGTTTCATGACGAGAAGAGGCATCCTTCAGAAGCTTGGGCATGACAGGAGGCCCAAGGCATCAAAATGAAAGTAGATTAGTTGCTCAGAGATGGCAACACTTTCAGTAGGGGTGATGATGAGCCCCAAAAGGTAATTATTATGGGCTCATTCAGCCTCCTAATTCAACTTAATCCACCATTCTCATTAGTTTATTGCATGTTTTTTATTATATTTATGCTAATAGAGTGAATTGGGTTAGTCATTATGCCAACAAGTCTAATAGGTGCTTTGTGCAGTTTTTTGGTCAATTTTGAGACAAAATCAAAGGTTTTAATGAGCACTTGGCAGCCAAAGTCGTGGAAGAACAAGGAAGAGGATTTGTAGGAAGGGGTTCCCTTCATTTATGGGCCCTTACCTTGAATTCTCCACCATTAGCTCGAAGTTCAAGGGCCACCACATCAATTATTACAAGGGCAGCGAGCAAGGGCTAGTAAAGTTGTTGTTAACTACAAGTTTTGGCAGCCGAGTTCCTAAAGTTTAGGAGGGTTGTTGGGGTCCTCAATTTGTATAAATAAGAGGGCTTAGGGCTTCATTTGGGGGTTGGTAGAAGTTAGCTACTTGGCAGTTTTATTTTAGTCATTTTTTTTGTCATGTTTTAGGTAGTAGGTTAGCTCTGCATTTCAGCACATTTTCAGGCTTTTTCTTATAGACAGTTTTTGATGTAACTATTATTTCTTGAGCAATATAGATGAATCCAGCTTTGCACCATCTCTAATATTTCTCAGGAGGCTGTAGCTCTTGGGGTTGGGCCCAACCCAAGTGCCTAGTACCTCCTTTGTTTACTTTTATGTGTTTTTGCTGCATTCTTAGAATAAAATCTGCTATTTAGATTTAAATCTTGTTTTGTTATTTAGGTTGATTTTGATGATTAAAAAGGATTTTCATGTTCAGATTGATTTGATAGGTTAATAACAGAGAAGATCTTCAGAAAAAGGCTATCAAGCACCCTTGATCTCACCTCTCCCTAAGTGGGACCATGAGCTGGGACCAAAGTGTCCTCGCTGCCACCAAAAACATTGTCTTTGCTTCATCATACAATTATTAGTGTTAGGTTCTCATTTGCAGAAGTTGATACCGTTGTGATTACATGCTCAGATCCATTCTTGTTTGGTTTCCATAGTTGATTTACGTGATTTGCTACCAATAAACTGTTGTGCATCATGCTTATGGTTTCTAGGTCAAATTAGGTTAAAGTAGTTAGATCTTTGGTTTCATAGCCTTTGTTGATCAGTTTTGGGAAATGACGTGCAGAGTCCTATGATACCTCCTCATCTATCCTTACCCCATCCATGCAACCTGCTTCGTCCTATAACTCAGATTCTTGCCTCTCATTTGCCACGTTTTCTCACTTTGCCCTAGTTTCTACCTTCTTGTGCATCATTGCTCCCTCCATCCTTGAACAAATCCAATCGCTCCTTAGCCGCATTCACCAGGTCCTAGACCCCTTAACATCCTTATCCAACCTCCATTTCCACTTTCCCACCATTTCTCCTCCATCAACCCTCCAAAATCCTCTTTTTGGAACATCTTGTAGAGATTACAGAACATCCTGTAGAATCCCTGCAGACTTCCTGTAGAAGCTCAAAAAAGTGGTTTGTTGATATCCAAACACTGTGAAACTCTTTAGAAGGGTGCTAGGGACCCCTTAGGCCCTCTTCGAACCTTCCCAACCTCCTGCAAGCATTTCCTCTCGCTAATCCACCTCTGCACAGTAAAAAACAGTTAAAGCACATGCATAATAATCTTAACAACTTACTCAAAAGTATAAAAAGATGTTTTTTTTTTTAGATTTACTGTAGAAGTAGCTTGGTCGCATGCATTTTACCTTCCTAGAAGTCAATGGCATCTCTTTCAGTAGTTTTCATCCTCTTTCTTGCATTAGTAGGGCTAGTTGGTAAAATTAGAGTTTGCTAGGGTTTGCATTTCCTTTCAGCTTTTCAGTTTCTTTCTGCAAGTAGATTAGCCTCCTTTGAGTTAGCTTTCATCCATCAGTTAAAAAGCTTCTTCTAATAGCTCATAGAATTTGGCTTAAGCTCCTAGTGGACTTGTGCTAGTTGACCAAGTGACAGCTGCGGCAAGAGCTAGTACTTGTGCATACATCACCGTTGCTTCCAAGTTTGTTACGAACTACCAGGTTGATAAAAGTAAAGAAGGGAGTCCCAGGAGTTGCAACATTATTGCTGCAATACTGGAGCCCACCACTCCACTTAGCTCTTTCAAGGTTAAGAGATAAGGCATGGATGTTAGATCCTTGTTCTTTAATGATCTCCTTGAGTCTTGAGCTTTGGGAGCCCAAATCAGTATCCTCATCCTGAATCAAAATAAAATCTCTCTCCTGACCTTCAGAAGGCCCTTTCTCATGCAATGGTTGCTTCCCTTTATCTTGTACCTTCTCTGCTGAAGAAGAAGGCAAAGCCCCTATTGGACACCTAATCCTAAAGGGTTAGTGTGGAAGCCGAACAGACTAAGTAGTCCAAGGGACCTTGTGATGTGAATCCCAATGGTCACCAAATGTACTATAAATGTATATCAAATTGTTAATAAAATAGAAATGCATGTTTTATCTTTACTATTGTTCCCGTTGTCCATGTCTGTTTAACATGGTATCAGAGCCATGATGTGTGGCCTGTTTTCCCTGAGCAATTGATCTGAGTTGCCTTGAATAATGCTGGCCCAATCTTCATTACCTGAAAGAACGCCTGCTGCCTGCCTTCTGCTCCTCTGTCCCACACCTGAAGCTACATACCTGAATGAAACACACGCTGCCTGAAGACTCTTTTTCTGAAGACTACCAGTATATTCACTGGCTCAGTTGGAGGAGTTGCGCTGAATTGAAACGCCTGACAACAGTAGCGCCAGTACTGTATCGGAATTGGTAACGTATGATATCAGTGGCATTAGTGCGTATTTGGAATTGAAATGGAGCTAACGTATGAGAACCTGCAATGAGACGTTATTCTCTGCGTACTGTTTACCCTGACATTTTTCTCCATGCTCCTCGGGTTATTTCGTGTTTTTATCATTACAAACTCATCCCTGTATATTTATGAAGTCTCCCTGCAATGAGAATTGCGGTAACGTATTCTGCAAAATTCTGAAGGTAACGAAGGTAACGTATGACACGCCTAACGCTACTGAGAATTGGGTAACGAAGGTAACAAAGGTAACGTATCAATGAGAATTGCGTAGGGTATCTAAATTGAAACCTGCAATGCATGTGTTATCTTTACTATTGTTCTTGTAAATCTGAGTTGCCAATTCTCATGATAGTCCTCCATACGTTGAGATGCACATCGACAATCACCTTATGGTTCTGAAATAAGCTTCAATCAGTCGTTGTTGAGGTATATTGAACATTGTTACCAATATTCTGGAGACTTTTCTATTTCCATGTTTAAATACAAGACATACCTTCAGAGTAAAACAACGGTTATTTCCAGTTCAATAACAGAGATCTTCTCTGTCAATGACAACTAAACTCACTGGGCTGAAAGGCTAACCCTCGTTGATCCTATACCACGCTGAATTTGCAGTTAGCACTTATACATGGTCACTAAATCTCTCCAGAATATGACTGATCTGGCAACCATAGTTTAAACATTAAACTCAAGTTATACAAATTCCAGTATCAGAGGGTGACACCAGAAAATTCAGGTAAAATGGGAGGTGGAAAATGAAGAGAGATGAAGGCGCTTGTCTCATATTCCATGTATTGATTTTGTCAAGAGAAACAGAACACTGGGTACTTGATATATATTTGTACCAGTGCAGAAGTATGCCAATTTTTCCCGATATAATTCTTAATGGTCACTGATCGGATGATCCAATACAATTTGTGGAGGAAATATCCTAACGACATATATTCACATCAAAGAGCAACTACTCTTTCCTAACTAGAAGTACCTTGAGCATGCACCGTCAGTGGTTGCTCAGGGAAGAAACAAGTTAGCTGTAAAATTGTGTACTGACTGCAAATTGTTAAAGGTATGATGCACATATATTGACGTGTGTATTATAAACCATCATTTCTACGGCAGGCTAAATTTACAGGGTAGTTTTTATCCAAGCTGACATATGCGATGGACCGAGCTCTGCTACAACATTTACGTAGTATGTGAAATTTCCTTTTGAATGAATATCTCCTAATGTATCAGAAACCGACATCGCTTTAGAATAACTGTCACTTAATTCACCGTGTTGCATTGAACCCAACTCAACACCGCCCTTCTGGTCAATCACAGCGGCTGGCACCATCAATCCGCGTTCATCTTCAGCAAATTTCATAACCCCGTTCAACCTCTCGTTCTGGAGTTGAAAGATAGTCAAAGGCTAGCGAAGCAAATTCATTTCTGAGAAGAAAGACGAAAACTGACATATTATAGAGGTGCATTCGCTGGACAATATCTGTGTCCCTTACAAGAAATGACTGAGAAGCCGGGAAAATCACATTCCTCATTAATACTTCAGCATGAGAAAATGTTTTCATCTCCTCAATGGTAGAATCTGGAATGCTGATAGCAGTTTCGTCCACAACATAAACAAGCTTAAATTTTGATGCTGAGAAATGCGTGGAGTCCGACCAGGTTGCTTCGCCACGGGTCGAGATGATCCGCGGAGTTACTGGACTAGAATATGAGTTTTTACTGAGGGGGAGGCTACAAAAAGTTGGAGATTCCTTTCCAGTCAGAAGAGGCCTTACGTGCCGCTGGGTTTAGTAAGACGCCGGATGTTCCATTCTTTATCTTTCCTTTTTTATTTGGACCTGTGGCAGCTCATTTCAGATCTTCCATATATATTGGTCACACAGAAACAAATCAATGCAAATCTACCCATTCGTTTATTGAAAGGATTCTTTTGCTCATCTTGCAACTGTTGACCGAAACCATTCGATGTGAGATCAATTCTGCCAGATCAAAATCAACATCCTTTCCTATCCTGCATGTCCTTATACGTGCTCAGATATGGTTGAAAGTCGCAGAAATCAGTCATAGGGTCACCTCCAGGGGTTTGAAAATTTCATAGCAAGGAACCTCAGGAGCACACCTCCTAGAGCTTAAGTGCCACGCTCAAGTATCAGGGCAAAGCCAAGCATGCAATCCTTCTACAAAATGGTAGATGACAGAGACTCGAGTTTACAAGTATTGATAGACAAATGAAGAGTGCTAAGGGTTATTTTGTAGAGAAAGCCCCCTATTCTCTGATGAACCAACTCTCTTTTCCATTTTTTCGACCACGGGGACACAGTTTTAGAGTTTTCATTCAAGAATATCCACTTGCACGTATAAACGAGAAACTTGGTATCCAGTTTTGTAGTTTAACTTGGTAACATCCAGCTTATTCAGGTCCTGCTCCATCAACCATTTTCGCAACATTGTTGCCACTTGACAAGCCCTTACAAGATCTTGTAGTAAGAGTACAATATTATTTTTCTGTTGTTGTTGCCTCAGTTGTGTTTTTTTTAAGTGACATTGAAGAAAAATGGTCAGACTTGAAGATGCATTACAGTCATTAAATAGTCTAATATTTTCCACTATTGATGGGATGGTAAAAGTCAGCAAGGAAACTCTTTTTGTCATTCAAATCTGTTTGAAAAATGTACAAGAAAACATTGAATTTTTGCAGTTGGAATCTCAGCTTCAGCAAGAAGAATTAAAACAGAGAAGTCATTCTGAACCTGTTTTTCAGCAGCATGTCAATAATGTTCTTGTTCATTCAAATAAAGCAGCAGTTGTACATGCAGATGCAGAAACTCAATCTGCACTTCCCAATCCCATCATCAGACCTTGGGAACAGCTTGTCCACAACAAGCATAGAACTGGTCTTGGATATGACAAGGACTTGTCCTTTCATATTCCAGACTATGCCAAGCCCATTCAATTTCAGACTGCTGGATTCATTCATGACAGTTCATCTGCTCCTCATGACAGTTCGCCTCCAGATGTTCCAGACTCTGCTCCTCTTCCACAGCAACAACAACAACAGATCATGAAATGCCAACACTGTGATCGAGTTGGCCATTTGAAAGATCACTGTTTTGATCTTCATCCATGCAAGCACTGTCATAAAACCAGTCATTCTTCAAACAGATGCTTCAAAAACAAACACCATGCAAGAACAAAGATTCATCTAGGATGGATCGCTTCTTGGCAATGGGCATCAACAGCCAAGAAGATATTTCAAACACATGTCAGAACTTGTTCCAGAATATTGAACAGTCTTGCAGTTGAGTTTTTTCCATCTTCTCACCTTGTATCTGACAGGGGGGGAAATGATGGTCATCTACAAGCTTCAAAGCCACATCGAGCGAGCCTGAGCCACAACCTGCCACACCAGTTTTAGAGTTGTAGCCAGAGACAAAGATGCCTGAACATGCCTTCAGTTGGCGATGTGGGACACTTCCTCTAGCAGAAGACTTCATCTTCTTTCCAGTTTTTGAAGAGTTTCGGAGACAAAATTGAGAATGCTTCCTCTAGCAGAAGACTCCAGCTTCTTGCCAGTTTTGGAAGAGTTCCAGGAATTGCATAAGCATTC
>APFE031757876.1:240871-278690 GCA_000404065.3 Pinus taeda
CAAAGCAAAATTTACAAAATGAAATCTACTCTACCTTACAATCTAATATGCTCCATGACATCTACTTCACATCTCCTTCCATGTTGAGAACATCAAAGCTTTATTCAAATTCTTCAAAAGTACAAAGTACAACAAAGTTCTCCAAGGCTTTCAAAAGCCATCAAGGAAGAACTACAATCTTAAGAACTAGGGACTAAAAGGCTAAAAGACTTCAAAAAGAGACTAACTAATGAAGGAGAGAGATCTCCTATTTATACAAAAGGATGAGAGCCATCTCATTAATGATAATCAATGAATCTCTCCCTCTACCTCTAGAGTCCTAATCAAAATAGGAACTGATAAGACACATGTCTTTTTAGAGTTACAATACAATTAGGAGATGTGACACATATCCTCATGATCCCATGATTCTTTCCACTCAAATTCGAATTTGGCCTTAGAGTGCCACATAAGGGTCTTCTAGAAGCCTCCTTTCAACCTACACATGTCAACAATCTCAACCCATTGGTTAGGTATAAGCTTATGCACATTATTTCCTAATTTTTAACCACAAATTCACTTAAAAGGCTTAGAATTAATAAAGATTGGAAAAACATAAATGTGGCCCAATGATAATGAAAGTGGGATGAATGTGGTGACATAGTAGTGAAATGGAGGTGATATAATGGACATAATAGTGAAAGTGAAATGGAAATGAATGACATTTTCAAGACTTAACATTAATTCTCCCTTGGTGGCATATTTTCCCAAATCTTGCCCATAAAGCTCGTCTTAAATCTTGCTGCTTGCTCCATTTGGTCTCAAGTCAAGCATCACATCGTGAATAGTGACTACAATGGTCACTTTCCATCCAACCCATGCGGCGATGGAACCCCCCTTGCGCGATCGCGAACCTTGTGACAGTTTTCTCCTGCGTGCACCCTCGATATCGCGTAGCTCTTGGGAATGGTGGTTTATAGTCACGCGCCTCCATTCAACTGCTGGGAGTGCTAAGAATGTACTTCCCACGGCTAGTCAGGTGGTCGCACCACCTGTATAGAATTTCAATCGGTCATCCATCACCTTCTCTGGAAAAGATCCACCTTTTATTTTTACTAGTTGTGCCATGCACTTTACCATTTGCAGTGTGCCACCATGGGTGATCCCTCTAGTAATATACGGTCCAATCCAAGGAATCAAACTGATCAACACTCAGCAGTAGTCCCCACTTTCGTCAATGTAATTGTGCACACCCTGTTTTATCACCCTAGTTTTCTTATCGAGAAAATCCTTCCTTATTTCGTCCTCAAGCTTTTTTACTTCTGCTTCCACCAGAGCGCTTTTATCCCTTAATTGCACCCTTTCTTTCATGAGTTCTTGGATCCTAAGATCACCATGTCAGATTTCTTCCTTAGGTCCCAAGCATTCTATTTCGTTCAACTACACAATCCCTTCTTCCAAGGCTTTGTGAACCATCATACTACCGGCATTGCTATGCGTGGACTAGGTATACTATGCTCTATTGGAACTACAGTGTTTGTTCCATGGGCCAACCTAGAAGGTGTCTACCCTGTCATTTTTTTGCACATTTCCCTATAAGCCCATAGCATTTCTAGTATGTGTAGGTCCCAATCACTCCACTACACATTATATACCCTGTTCAGTGTTTCACACACTTCCTTAAAGGCTCCTGTGTAGGTAGCCTTCTACGCACTTGTTCTTTCCACACTTCATCGGCCCAACTGGAGGGACCATTTGCGTAATTGCCTTGCCAACACCTGCTTATTGACTGTGATCCCGAACATGAAGTCCATGTGAATCCGCACAGGTTGTTTAGCATATGTATGTACCCATCTTGACAGATGCGCGCACGGATCATTCTGTCCATCATATTTGTCTTTTAGATGCATTTAAGGCTTCCCAAAATGTATGCACATCATTCTACTACATTCACGCCAGTCCTCAAAGCTTCTTTGGTGCATACCCCACCACCTCACGGGCATAGCACGTAGTACCCAGTTCAAAGCCTCGAAACATTGTTATTTCGGCACCTTGCATTCAATTCTGTTCAGGAAAGCATCTACCTTACTTAACCCATGATAAGTAGGCATATCCCTTACTTCCATTGATATGTAGCATTGCGACCTCGTCATCATGTTGTAGTTGAACATGGTTACCTCGTGCAACCAGTTCTGCCATCACTCTATCTCCTCATCAGAATCCGATGTATAGTAGCTTTCGCGCTCCCATGAGATTCGTCCATCCGCGGTAGGATTTACCCAGTATTGCT
This sequence comes from Pinus taeda, assembly GCA_000404065.3. Taxonomy (NCBI): domain Eukaryota; kingdom Viridiplantae; phylum Streptophyta; class Pinopsida; order Pinales; family Pinaceae; genus Pinus; species Pinus taeda. The sequence goes on from APFE031757876.1 coordinate 243,141, forward strand.
CTCATGTGGTTATCTTGTAGATGCAATCTAAGTCGTTGACGATTTCATATTCATGCACTGGCTCCATGTAGTGCAATCCTTCTGCAGGGTCCAAAGGTACAACTAGGTGCATAGACTTTTTCTCAAAAATCATCTTGCGCTTCGTCAGATTTATCATCCCGTTCATGTCAGTGGACCAATCTATTCCTAATAGCATGGGTTAGTGATTGCTGTCATCAATAATCTCTATCACTTCAAAGTATGCTAGCGTGCTTTCTCCTTTGATATCCATGGTGGTTCCCTGCATTCTTCCCATAGGTATGATCTTTTGTTGTTTTTCCATTTGTAGCTGGATAGGAGACCATTGCAGCATAGGCCTTCCCATGTGCTCCCATGTTTGCTTCGGCAGAACGTTCACGTCTAATCCTAGGTCTAGAATCACTTGGTCCATCTCATATCCTCCAATCTACGTGATCAATCTCATTTCTCTTCCTGTCCTCGTCACATGCTTTCCAATCTTCCGGACTACGCATGGTTCTACTGGCGCGGTCCCAGCACATCTATTTATGAGTTCCTGCAATCCCTTTATAGCCTTGTTGTTGCGCAGTAGCTTCATGCATGTTTCTAGGAACATAATGAGCATTGATGGGTCCATTTCTAGCTCTGGTTTGTCTTTGCTTCCTGAAGTGGAGGCATCAGCGAAGCTCTTCTTAGCTTCCATGGAGGTTTCCTTAGCGCGCTCCAAATCAAACTTTGGTTCTTTTGTCAGAGCCTTGCAAACCCAAGTACTATCTTCAGGCTGATTTCTTTTATCATCACCTTTCATCATCCCACTTCAGAGCACAATGTTTATGTCAGGGTCTTCCTCACATGGATCAGACCTCATCATTTGTAGGTTTTGAGTCAGGGGAGGTTGGAGCACTTCCTTGTCGTGGAGCGTCACTATCAGTGTGGGACAATCCTCTATCTCATGATCAAACAAGGTACATTACAAGCATGATGGATGCATTAGATTCATACAATCATGGGCATAATGTCCTAGCCCCATGCAATTATAACATATCAACTGTCTGCGACCTCTTCCAGGTCCTCCTCCACCTCGGCCTCGTCCGCGCCCCTAAAATCCGGTTCGCGCCACTCCTATGTTCTAGTTAAGGGGCTGCATTTCAGCCTAAAATCTCTAGGTGGGAGTCCTATCCATCATCAGTTCATAGCTTCTATAGGTGTGCTCATCATGTCCAACTAATCTACAAAAATTATAGAACAAGTGCTACGAATCTTGCATGTACTTTTGTAACAAATCAGAGTTGTCCATAGCATGCTTTTCTCCTATTTGACAATCACGTACCACAAAGCAGGTGCCGCACTAGGTCCTGCTTATGCCTCCAGTCTTAACAGCATCGATCCTCATCCCACGAGGTAATTTGTGAACATTGGGTAATGGTCCTTGTCATGATCCTGACCCTTACATTTAACACACCATACCTTTTCGCACACTTCCGGGTGAGCTGTCCTATCCTGTTTGAGACTCTGCATCTCAAGGGCCTAGTTTTTCAACTGCACATGGATCTGCTAAATTCCCAAGTTAGGATCCTATATCAGGGTCTCATGCAACCTCATCACAATATCCAAGGCCTTTGCTTGAGTTGTTAACCTTTGTTGTGACAGCGTGTTCCTTAGATGTGGCGTTAGCGATTCTACAAACAATTCGCGTTGCTGTCCATTCATCAAAGTCATATTAGCTTCAAGAATTGTGTACCTCAGTCTCTGATATAATTCCCAAGGGATCTCACTGGGTAGCATCGTGATATCCTTGAACCTAATGATCAACTTCGCCTCTGACTTCGACTTGCTAAATTTTCTGTTCAGCGCAATTTGGATATCCGCGATCCCCGCATTCAGATTTTCATTAGAATGCTTAATATATCAGGTTATCGCATGATCCTGCAGAGCACTGACCAATGTCGCTTTATTTACATTTTCATTTGTAACTCACTGCGCTTCTCATATAGCTTTTATCACAAACCAAAACTGGTCCGGATCTTCATTTCCTACTCCCTTGAACACTAGCAATTTTATCGCGCTTTCCATATTGACTCATGGTGGTGGCGGAGGTGGTACGGGCAAAGATGGGGGTGACGACGGTGAAATTGGCAGTGGTGTGGGTGAGGGTGGTATGCATGGAATGCTTTGCCTTATCAAATTGATCACACTTCTTGGTGAGACCTTCGCAAACTCTCCCTCATCCCCTCACGGAGGTGAAATCAATGGGCTAGTTTCTAGTTCTGCACTCCCTTTGTTTCTGTAAATTCTCCCACTTCACGTATCCCTGAACATCAATGTATTCACATAATCTGCTTTTCACATAGTAACATTTTAATCCAAGTGTTTAGAGACTTCACATAGTTACCTCGTGGTCCTTTGAGGAAGTGTCGCTCTACCTCGCCATAGCTGACTGAAGTATCTACCGCGAGCTCAGTAATGAATCCTCCTATAATTCGATTGAGCCAGTGATCAACAATGTGTGCAATCTTATCCTCTGATGCTTCCAAAATGTGCACCAACTTTGGGGTCCACACAATAGGACTATCGAGCTTGCACCTTCCTTGGTTATTTGCTAACTTCTTAATCCACTCATACAACTTAGTTGGGAAAAATGTGAAGAAAATTTCATGGATCTCTATGTACAAGTATCTGTCTAACCACTCTTCTTTTGATAGTTGCAGATTCTTGTTCTCCTACACTGCGAACTCATGAATTCTCCTATCCAACCAACTTTCAATTTCTTTCTTAGTTGGATTCCAATGATACAACATCAGACATCTCTATGCAGATTCTGGTCCCAACAATGGAACCATTTGTTGGCTTGTTGGGGCCTGACCCAGGTTCGGAGTTGATTAGCCAAACAAATACTTGTACTACTGGCCCTTTCGACAATAATCCGTAGAGCAAGGACTGAGATCTCACTTGAATCAGTATGGGGGGATTCTAGAACCAGGTTTCCACACGCTTGAGATGTCTCAGGGGTTGATTTAGTCCAACTGGGAATACCTTAGCGTAGGTTACTTCACGCACTTCCCTAATCTGCAGGGCCTTCACGCCCTTGTTATATTTATCTTCGCGCAACTCAAACTAGGGGTTGTGGGGCTTTCGCGCTGCTGGAGAAATGATCTACACTATTTCCCCAAGTCACGCCATGGATCTTACTTATGTTCTTATAACAATTAGTTATCTTTGTGTAAATAGATACCTTATATTATATTTACTTATTCAACACATTCATATAGGTTCCCGTAGAAAATAAATAGTAAACTTGCTATTAATACCTAATATACTTCAATGCATAAAATAGGAAAGGATACACAGAAATATTGTAAACTTTCTCTTTATTAATGCTTCCAATGGTTACAGACTCAACCTGCCCTACGCACTCAGCCACAGGGGTCCACACACTCAGCTACGGACTACTAGGCCTATACGCACTTAGCTGCAGAGCCTTCTCTTACTCTACAACCCAACGAAACAACTCTATAATTCGACTCATTGCTTCATGTATTGATTTCCTTTTTCCTTAGATGATGTCTCTTGACACTTAGATCCTCACTCTATTTATACAATCCCATGGTCTATGGGCCATGGGTAGATCTCTCAAACCAGAACTACATTTACAAAAGTAAGGGCGGACAACCCTATGACTCTATTACAACTTTACGCTCCGTGCCCACAAATCATGGAGTCTTTACAATGGATTTAGTCAAAACTTGGGCTTTAAGCCCCAAAACATGCCTTGGGGGGATCCCACGCCCAACATAGCAACACACGCCTCATTCCATTCAAACTTCTTCTCTTTCCTCTATAATGATGTAATAGGATAGGAAATCCTTGAGAAGTTCCTGATGAACCTCCTGAAGTAACTTGCTAGTCCCATGAATGACTTGACCTCATCCACATTCCTAGGAGTTGTCCATTCCATGATAGCTTTAGTCTTTTCTAGGTCCACTGATAGCCCCTCCCTGGAAACAACATGTCCCAAGTAATAAATCTAAGAATGAAAGAAACTACAATTGATAATATTTACATACAATTGATGCTTTCTCAACAATCTCAACACTGTTGCTAGGTGATCTACATGCTCTTCCTCTTTCTTGGAGTATATCAATATATCATCAATAAACACTATAAAAAAATTATCTAGGTAAGGATGCAACACAATGTTCATCAAACACATGAAAGTGGCTAGAGCATTAGTAAGATCAAAAGGAACCACCACAAATTGATAATGCCCATACCTATTAAAAAATGTGGTCTAGTAGATATCTTGTTCTTTGATACACACCTAATGATATCCTAATCTCAAAACAATCTTTGAGAACATTGCTTCTCCCTTCAACTGATCTAAAAAATAATCAGTCTGCGATAATGGATACCTATTCTTGATAGTCACCTTATTCAACTACATGTAATTGATGCATAATATGAGAGTATTGTCCTTATTACTTACAACAATATTTGTGCACCGCAAGGTAATACACATGGCCTTATGTATCCCTTATCAAAAATTTCCTTAGCTACAACCTTAATACAACCAACTATGGAGTACTCATCCTATACAATGTCTTATATGCTAGTGCTTCTCTTGACATCAACTCAAAAGAAGCATCCACCTCTCTATGAGGAGGAAAATCTAGAATATATGTCGGAAACACATCTTGAAACTACTATAAAATAGGATACCTCTTCAAGACTTCATCATCCTCATCTTCCTTTCCTTTGTCACTAGAAATGTACACTGCAAGAAATAAACATCCTTTCCAGCAACTAAACTTTTCTTGCATAATTTTATCTGTTCTCACTGGTGTAGGCTTCTTCTTCCCTGCAAGATTCTCCTTTCCTCATCATCGTTCGAGCACTCAATAGCCTTGTCATTGAAATCTACCTTAGTCCTGTGAATGGAAAACCAATCCATGCCTAAAAGCATACTATATGAACCCAAAGGAAGCACATTTTGATGTGATGATGTAGGCATACCATTCAACTCAAATGCACAATATCTCACCTAGTGATGAACTCTTCTCTTCGTCTTTGTATCCAATTGCATCAACCAATATTCTACATGCACTTATTTATTCAAGCAACACTTATCCACTAGGTTGGGACTAATATAACTATAATTAGATATAGGATCAATCAAAATGGAAACAACTTGATCATGGATCTTACCTTCCATCTTGGTAATGGATGCCTGATGATCAACCTGCCTATTATCTGCTACTGCATAAATCTGAGGAATACTCTCCCCAACATCTCCAAATGTTTGTTCCTCCTAAGCACTGTAAATTTGAGGTCTACCACCTTGATTTAATGGACAATCTATCCTGCGATGCTCTCCACCACAAGCCCAACACTGCAAAGGCTTCTTTCCATCACCCTTATTCTATTCCTCATATTGAAATCCATGTCCTTTATCAACTGCATTGAACTTCTTATAAGGTTGCACATTCTCCTTCTCAGCTGCATCTTGAGGCCTTCCTTCTTCTTACCCCATTTTCCTTTAGTTTTATCATTACCTTTCCAATCTTGCTTAGGATCATACTTGCACTTCGATAGCTCATAAAAATGATTCAACTTCTCGATGAATTCCTCCATTGACCGAGGTGTAGGTTTTAACCCCGTACAAAAATTACCTGCATACGAATTCTTAAAAGCAGGAAATAAACAATGCGAGAGCATAACATATAAGACACATATACACAAAGATTTTCCCCTGGATCCCAAAACCGAGACTACCAACTTGATTTTTCATTATGTTCCTTTCATTGTTATAATACATATTTATACATGCTGAAGCATCCAATACCATGGACCGAAACCATCGTGTCCAATACCATGGACCAAAAACCATCACGTCCAAAAAACATGTGCGAAAATCATGCACAAAACCATAGGTGGGTCCACCCAACCTAACGTAGGGTCAAAAACAAAATTTTCTAGGGCACTGCCCCAGACTCGATAAAGTGGGGTTAGGGGTACACCTCATACCCCCTGTGACCCCCCCGCTACACAATCGGCACAATGAAGGGGGGCTTTTCCCCCCCTCTAACCCCTCCGTTAACTACGTGGGCTAGTCGTGGAAAGAATATAACAAAACCCAACATGAGGCTCATCATACTCAATTTGATCTTTGAATACTAAAGAAAATCCACCGATGAACCTTTGGACCTTTGTTTTCTCATCCTTGAGGTAGGGAACATACCTCAACAACTCCATAAACTTGGTTGTGTACTCTTCATATGTCATGGAACCCATCTTCAACTCATATACTTGCTTCCCTTTTCCATCATAAGATATTTCATACAAATATTTCTTCTTGAAGAGTGTTTTAAACTCATACCACGAAGCTCCTTTATCTTGATACCTTTGACATGCTTCACATCTTCCCAACAGATATATTCTCTTCCCTTGAGATTGAAGATCGTTATCTTGGATTTCATATTCTCTGAATAATCATGGAATCCAAATAACTTCTTCATCCCTAATATCCATGCTTTTGCATCTTCTAGTTTCTTCACATCCCCATCAAAAGTGGGTGCCCTAGATTTCTTGAACTCTTTTGGAAAGTACTGCTTCTCACTTCTCTTATAAGGATGCTAGTGGAAATGATAAATATGTCTCTAATAACTGGAACTAAATAAAATCCATGAGTGCTAGCTCACTTGTCAAGTGTATCCAAAGATATGCCACCTCTGACTAAGTCATCCCTATCCAACATGTTTCCTCCATGAGACATGCTATCATATTCCCCATTAGTCCTTTCCTCCAGTCCATAACTAATCCTCAATTGTATCTACTTATGCAAATATGAAAGGCTATGAAGGATCACTACATTAACTTCTGCTTTCTTTACTTGAGATATGGAAATCCTTTCATGTGCCTCAACCAACCTTCTATCATCTGCCTTGCAAGTTTTGATTTCTTCCTTCAAACTTCTTAGTGTACCTTCTATATCAAGTGATCCAAGATTTTTTTCCTTATACATGCATCATAATTAGATATAAAAGAGCACTTAAAAACCATGGAACAATCGTATAAAATGAAGATAAAAGAGACATAATCACACATGATATCAATACATAGAGATTTGACTACGGAGTTCATCCAATTTGGACTACATCTTCGGGTCCTGCTCAATAGTGGGGAGGCCTTCATTCATTAAATGGCATGGAAAGAGAGAAGTACAAGGAGATTTTAGTTACAATCCTTATACCTCCAATCTAGAAGATAAATAACAAATGGAGAGCCCAACTCTAGAAAACAGACAACCCCACTTACTTCCTGGCGGAAAAACGTGCAGAATCGCCTATCCAAACACCTAATTTGGATAATCGGGTTTTTTCACCCTATTGGAACCTCCCTACTACTCAAGGCAAGGTCTCGGTCAGCAGCCAAGAGTAGTTTCCATTGCTCTACAATGGTATTCCAACAAATCCTGCAGCTTCTCCCCCTCCAAACTATGTGGATAGCCTAATTTATATGTTAGTGTGGTAGGATCCTTCATTATCTAGGCAGTTTAAACAATATACAAAGTTTAAGCAGGCTATTTCAACAATTAGCATATCAGTCGAAAGACATCTTTCGAGTGTTTGTATCCTTAACATAGAAAACCCATTGAAAACAGTTCATATAGACCATTTCTATTTTAAGCCTCAAACCAATAGAATACACAAAGAATCGACGCTTCCTCCTTAGCCGGCGGATTTTACTATCGGGGTTCCCTGCAATTGGCGTACAAGCCAATCCCAAATAATGACACTCTGTGATACGTGGACCTGTTGAGTTGATTAAGTACCATGTATAACATATCGCATTCGCAAATCACAATCAGTGTTTTCCGTCGACGGATACCAAAACCCATACAAATTGTTGGTGTCCGAGTGAGAATAAAATATTCCACCCCTTTCCACATTCGTTTATCAATATGGGTGCATACAATTTTCAAGGTAACATGCAAGGTATATGCAGGGGCAAGGTTACAATCTCAAATTAACCAAGGATTCACGACTAAAGAATCAAAGCATCATTGTAACAATAATGAGAAATAAAATTGCTGAACTTAAAAGGCATTCACAACAATCGATAAAGATCTGTAACAACAGTAAGGAATTAACACACCATAATACAAACAACACACATAAAGAAAATGCGCAACACCTAATCAGAAGAGCGGGACCAACTCTTTGATTAGGTCTGTGTTAACTCACAACTAAGAAGAGAATATCAACTTGCTTGTATTTCATATAAGAGAAACTGTTACAATATTGTCTGTGTGTGGCTAACCCCTCCAATAGGAATAAAACCCCTTTTATACAAATACATGGGAATGACATACTCCCCAAAATCTAGCAACTAATGCCCAAAAATATACAACTGTTATAACAACAGCTAATTGTCGAGAGAGCGAGAACAATAAAGATCCAAAATAGTCTTTGAAAATAGTTGCGAGTTGGTTATGCTATTGTAGCGTTGCCGAACAACTGTTGTGAATGTGGGACTGCTGCTGCAAGTTGTGAAGGCGATACCTGTTCACCAAAATTTGCGGAAATAACAAGGTTTAGTAGTTCGCATAGGCCAAGTCCTCGTGACCTTACTTCATCACTTAAATGTTCCAAGAGATGTTAGAAAGAAGGGTTACCTCATAGATTTATCACAATAAATGCATATCATTTGGTGCAAAAAGGATGAAAGGATAGGTGAAAATATAAGGAAAAGATAAGCAAATTTGGTGCCCAACATCTCCCCCAACTAGCCTTCTACATGCCTCATACAGCTCGCCACTTTTGCAGGTCTGGGTTAGAATGACTGTAGTCAGCGTGGAGTTGGGCGAGATCATATTCATCTACCATGTTTGTTCCTGGGGGTTTGTGTCCTTCTGTGAGAAGAACATCCTTCCACCAATTGTTAGAAAATTATATATTACGGAGCAATGGAACACATGAAATAATGCAGAAATATAAACACAGAAAATGCACAAAACAAGAGAGACACAGATATACGTGGTTCACCCAGTTTGGGCTACGCCACCCTAACAGCCAGTTCCTTCTTTTTTATTATCCAGCAAAATGAAGAGACAAAACCACAACAATCCGCTGTAATACCTCTGTCCTCCTCTCACAGTCTCACCTCTCTATTTCTCGCTCACACAGAATACACATCTATCCACAGCCTCAAATACAATGCCCTCATACAAAGAAGAGGGGTTGCCTTCTAGGGCAAAACCCTAAACTAAACATAAGTTCTACCGTCAGATCATCCGCCTAATGAACGGCCCAGATTGACTAGAAATTACTAAACTTAACAAGGCAATTTTACAGCTGTTTTTTAGCTCGGGGGCGCTGCTCCCGAAAACCCCGCCAGGGGGGCTCCAAAGGTCGCAGCTGCCCCCCCTGGACCCCCCTACAGCGAATATTTTACGGGTGGCGTTGCCGCCCCCATTTTGAACTGGGGTCCAATGTGGCGGTACTTTTGAATATAGAAGATAATCAGGCTCCACACCCAACATGTAGTCAGCGTGGAGTTGGGCGAGATCATATTCATCTACCATGTCTGTTCTTGGGGGTTTGTGTCCTTCTGTGAGCTTGCCTGGTACATTGTAAGCTCAGATGTAATGCTCTGCTGGCAACCAAATGATGGGGAACCTGAACTGGAGTCCTATCCATTGGACCCCACATGTTTGGATGCATGCTACATATCTCCGCAAACAAATTAGTGCCCTTGAAAAATTTGGCGCTTTAAAAGGTTCCCTGTTTTGGATGGCTGTAGGCGACATCATTCACCTCTTTTGACAACTATCAAGGGCCTCATCTTGAAACGTGACTATTTTTTTGACACAGAGGTTAATACACCACTTCTGTGTCCTCAACATTTGTTCTCTATTTTCCTCAATCTCTAAAAAGGTGTTGTGCTTATTGTACTTAGTCACGGACCATTTGTGCTCCCCTCTCATCATAAGAGACTTCGTGTTTTGATTTGACTCAAATGTATTAGAAGCCTTCTTCCAATTTATCTGGTTGATAGTATAGGAGGTGAGAGCCCTTAAATGAATGTCCCCCACATATGGGACTGGGTTAAACTCTTTTTCATTGTGCAGGAAGTATCCATGCAAATAAAGCTCACACATCAAATATTGGGTTACCAAGTCATGGATTCTCAGTATACGGAGGAACTATACAGAGTCCTCGATCTCATGACTGACCTCCTTCTTAATAATTTCCAAATAGAAGAAAATAAATTGCTCATGTAGGAATAAGGCATAACTAGAAGTAGGAGGGTGACATGCTATTACTTGTTGTGCCAAGCTGAACATTTGTTCTTTATCAGTTTTCAATTCCAACACTTGCCTTTCCAGCCGTTCGAATTTGAGCTACTGCTTTGCATACCTCAACCGTAATATGTCCACTCACTCTATATACTCGAAGATAACCTTGGACGACTATTCTTAGACCCTTTTCACCTTGTTTTGATAGTGGGCCATGGTGGATTTCCAAGTTTGAATCTCGGATGTTAAAGAGAATTCACGACCATCGAACAAGTGCTTGATAGGATATGTTTGAGTAGCAATAGAGGTCATAGGAACATCATCTACCTGTGTTGCTGCTTCGACCACCATTGCCTTAGGCTTCTTAGCCTGACGTTTATACTTTCTTACCTGCTTCTTAAGTTGATGCACCTATCTTCTCAGCCTTCGAACCTCTATTTTCAGTAGCATCATGTCTCAGAACTGTAGTTGATATTTCTTTTTAAGGGGTGGCCTCCTCTACTCGCACAATTCTATCCACTCCTACTTAACAATCACTTCATCTGGCCCTACAACTAATTCAGCAGGTGGTGGATTAAACAGATGAGTATCTACTAGTCCCTCTATCAGGTTCTCCTTACTTGGTTCCTCTCTCTTAGGAGCAATTGCTTCTTCTTTGACAACCAACTCAACCGGCACTACAGCTGGTTCAGTAGGTGTTGGATTACTCAGAAGAGTATCCACTGGCCCATCTATCAGGTTCTCCTTACTTAGTTCCCCTTCTTTGGGAGCAATTGCTTCCTTTTTAATAATTAACTCAACCAGCCCTGCAGATGGTTCAGCAGTTGGTGGATTACTCAAAGGAGTATCCACCAACACTTCTACCAGGCTTCCCTTACCTGGTTCACCTATTTCAGAAGCATTCACTTCTTCATCCCTTCTGGGCTCCATGGCATCTATTTCCTGAACAACAACTTCATCATCCATTCGATGTTCCCATTCCTCTGCAATGTGTTCCTCCTCTCTGTGTTCTTCTGAATGGCCTTGCTGAGAATTGATAGTCAACAAACTAAAAATGGCCAAACCTTTTGCCGAACCAACAAAATTTAAAATGGGAGGGACAACAACCTCCTTTTTTGAGTGTCGGGGAGAATGAGACACTCTCGCTCCTCTTGGTATGGTGGCACAATAAGGATATTTGAAGATGTCCTCTCCTTGGTCTATACCAGCTTTGTCTGTGACCTCGAGTTCCTTTCCTTCACCTGCGACAATTCTACTCTGGCCCGAGGCTCCCTCCTGTGTTAGCTCCTGTCCCCCGGTTGAAACTGGTTCTTGTGGGGTAGTGTCAACCTCAGGACTCATTCTTTCGACATTTTATGGGACCAGATGTGTTGGTGGTGGTTCTTTTGTGGCACCACCACCCGTATCTGGCACTTCCTGAGCAGATGGTGCTGGCATTGTTTCCTCTTGCACTTCATTAATAAAAGTGGATTCTTGTATCACCATGTCAATCCCATCTATCATGTCCATAATTCCTTCCTCCATTGACTCCACAGTTAAGGTTGCTTCTTGTGTAACAACCTCGGCTGTAGAACTGACTGTCTCTTCTGTCTCGAGCCTTTCCTGCTCCAGTTCCTCTTCTTCCATTGGCTCCATAGTCAAGGCTGGTTCTTGTGTAATAGCCTTGGCTGTAACACTGACTATTTCTTTCACTTCAAGTGTTTCCTACTTCGGTTCCTCTTCTTCCATCGGATCCACAGTCGAGGCTGGTTCTTGTGTAACAACCTTGACTGTAGCACTGACTATTTCTTCCACTTTATGATCTGTTTCTTGCTCTGGTTCCTCCTCCTCCATTTCCATCCCTTCAGGTTCTTCTTGGTCTACATATTCATCCTCTACTGGTTCTTCCTCCATTCTCTCCGCCTCCTCTTCTCTAGTAGCTATAACAGTGGCTACTTCTTCTTCTATTGATTCCCCAAACACCATCCAAGGAATTTGAAATCAGGTCAATGCATGCATGACCAATAATTGAACCAGCTCGTGATTAGTGATAACTGCTACAACCTGTCACGAACACTCGGCAGACTGTGTCATCAATTGGAGGCTTTTTAGCAAAAATTAAGGCATGTTCAACGAGAAGACTTCTGACTGTGGAAATCGAAGATGAGCTAACACCCTAAAATGGTATTTGAACATAGTGGTGAGTTGTCCTTTGCAAGTTATGTATTTCATAACAAAAACTGCTACATCACCCCACGGATGTGGAAAATACTTCCGGTCATACCCCTAGCCTTTTTGAATGATGCCCTCGCCAGCTTGCAGAAATACTTTTGGGAACTTCGGGAGGGAATCTCTTCTTGAAAATGAGCTCTATCCCTACTGAGGTAATCCACTGACTTCTGCAATAACTTCCTTTGTAACAGGGATTTCTATCCCTCTGACCCAAGAACAATTGTCATTCAAATTGAGTGTGAATTCCATTGTAATCCACTCATCAAATCCCTGCAACCTGTTAAAATAGACGTCCCAGCCTGCATTGACAAAAACCTACCACACTTCTCTATTGTTATGGACCAAGGTGGTATCCTCCAGCTCATGACACACAACCAACCCACCCATTGTTGTAGAAATAGTAACAAGACTTGAATGCAGTTGGCTGTTGGGGAAAGCATAGCAGCAACCAAATTAATAGTGATGGGTAATGGCATGGTGGGACGTGGGATAGAAAACGGTGAAAACGGCCAATACTTTTTGAGAAACGCAAATAATTATGGCGAATTGTGGTAAGTGTGATGGAATGATTGCGGTAATTAATTCGTATGAATTGAAAAGACTGATTGGTTACCGAATGTACACAATTCAAATTCCAATGCATCGAAATAATTATTACGAAATCATGGAATTTATGGGTGTATCATTCAAAAAATATTTAATAATGATACATGATATGTCATTATTGTGGTTTTAAATACATCGTTGTTTACTTAAGACAGGACCCCACCCCAACTTAAATTTAGTCGTCCACGACACGTATATGTCTCATCAATGGAATATTTTAATTGAATCCGTAAAATTTGATGAAGATGTACCTGGTGACCTACCTGGTAGCGGAGTAATGGAAGAGTAACAAGTGGAGTAACAACATCGGCGGAGTAACAACAATGGTGGAGTAACAACAACGGCGGAGTAACAGCAGCGGCGGAGTAACAACAACGAAGGAGTAACAACACCAGTGTGGAGTAACAACACCAGCGGACTAACAACACTGGCGGAGTAACAACAATGGTGGAGTAACAACACCAACACTTAGAAAATTTTCAGGAGTAATAGTAGTGGAAAAATAACAGCACCGGCGGAGTAACAACATCTGACAGTTAGAAAAACTTTTAGGAGTGACAATAGTGGTGGAGTAACAATATCGACGGAGTAACAACAATGGCGAAGTAACAACATTCGACACTTAGAAAAAATTTCAGGATTGATAGCAGTGGCAAGATAACAGAGCCAGTAGAGTAACAACAACGATGGAGTAACAACATCCGACACTTAGATTTTTTTTTTTGGAATAACAGCAGTGGTGGAGTAACAACACCGATGAAGTAATAGCAGCAGTGGAGTAACAACATCAACTATTATTGGGTAAATTATTGTCAGCTCCTCATCATCAAATTTCAATCATTATTCCTGCAAAAGACAAACAAGTGAGTAGTAACAACACACACACACACACACACACACACACACACACACACATATATATATATATTTATTTATTTATTTATTTTTAAGAAGAGAATGCAGAGGAAGCATTCTCTACACCATCAAACTAGATTTATCAAAGAGATGTTTGATGAAGGCATCCTTAAAAGTTGGGTCGTGGTATAATTTTAGATAGTGTCCATTCGCTAAGAAGGAAGCACGAGTATCATCTATTGTAACCAATCTGACTGTTCCATTGTCAAACACAGTGTCCACTTCATAGGGTCCCATCCAGTGAGTGTGAAACTTTCCTTTAAAATCTTTAAAACAGGAGTCATAGAGCAGTGCCCAATTGTTGATCTAAAGATGATCTTAGGTTGTCATTGATATCAACCCAAGAAGCAACAGGGGATACCTTGATCTTACAAGGGAATTTTGACTTGACAAATTACTCTATTTTGAGTCAAGGATCTTCTAGATGGATTCTACTTGTTGAGATGTTTTTGTTGATATATGGAACGCCAAGTAATTCTTCACGGTTTGAGAGATATTCATGTTTGAAGTTAGTAACCCCAGTTAATGGGCTAAAAACCTATGGGGTTGTGGCATGGCACTCATAATTAGTTCGGTCATTGAATAGTCATTAATTAATAATTTTTTAAGCTCCTAAAATCCCCCCAACATTCTCTATAGAAGCCCCTCTCAACTCTATAAAAAGAAATATCATATATCCTCCAAATGTAGTGATCGTGGAATTTTTGCTATAACTTCATTTTTGTGAAGTCTTAGATTCTAAAATGAAAACCCATTTTATTTGCAATCCCAATGAACGTTGTGACCAAATTTCAGATCTTGGTCCACTATAATTTCGGATATATGATCTGTGGAAGTTAGGGTTTTTGCAGGCTCTCGAATTTCATCTCAGAGAAGTGACCTTGGGAAAATTGTCATAACTCTCTCTTTGGGAAGAGGATTGGAATCCTATAAAATGTGATGGATAGTGCACGAGTTGTAGTTTTTGGTGTATCAATTTCAGATTCAAAGAACTAAAAAGTGACACGTGGCATGCCTTACAAGTTCACTCTACTGAACTAGTCCATAATTAGGTCATTGTGAGAGATTGGGCATAACTTTGTCTTAAAGAGTCCAGATCGGGTCATACCTGTGGCATTGGAAATAAGACTGATAGGGATACTATAGGACCGAAGATCACATATTGGGGATCTGAAATCTCAAAGATACATTAGATTAAATATCATGTTCCTAGAAGGCGAGAAAAGCTAGATCAAGTATTGTCAAGGGATGCAAAGGACCAGACTTTCTAGGGCAACAAAGAGCAAGGTGCAACGAAATGATGCAGCAAAGGTAATATACAGGTGAATCTTTTATATATGCATGTTCATTTATTAATTGCATTAGGTTCATTGTATTCTCATTTGTTGTTTTTGTTTAGCACTAACATATGCTCTACAGGATGAGGTAAGTTTTGCTATTATCATGTCATGGGAATTTCCTTGAAGACATTTTGTAGGTATTATATATTCATCAAGAGAACACTAAATTCATAATCTAATGTTCCAAAAGAGTGAGAAAAAGTAGCATGACAAGAGAAACAATCAAGGTGCAGAACAACTGCAAGAAGTTCACCATATGAAGTCTTCAAGTGGGAAGCACTGCATACAATCATTGTAAAAATATCATTATACAAAGTCATTGTAAAAGTTGTACAAGTGTCTATCTACCAAGGGTTGAAGAGGTAGTGTTGGGAGGTCTAGGATCATCATTAGGTGGTTGTGTCATAGTTGGGGTTATGGTCTAGTGCGTCTTCTTCTTCTACATCATTCTATATCATTGTAAAGTGGACCATTTTCCCTGGTACGGGAGTCCATTCTTATTTTATTTTTCTATAAGGTGGTAGGGTGGTGCTTGGTTGGTGCATGAAGTCACCAACAGGTTCAAGCATGTGAAAACTGCAGGTTGGTAGGGTGGTGCTAGGGTGAGTTGTAGCTTATTGGGTGTTGGGGCATCCGTTCAGTTGAATACTGAAGAATCTTGGGAATTGGAGCGTCCATCTAGTGGGAGCTGGAGAAGAATGCTTTTCTAGAATTCTAGGAAGTTGTTTCTTTAATTTCAGTTGGGGTTGAAGATTAAAGAATTTATTAGAAAAGTGTTCGGTGGTTTTTGACCCAGAGGGGGTTTTCCACCTAAAATATTTGTGCCTCCTGTGTTCTTTTATTTACTGTTATTACTGCATAAATGTTAATAATAATTGAATATTAACTAATTCTCTAAAAGGATTAAAAATTGCTAATTCCTAAGGAACACTGATTCCCCCCCCCATCTCTTAGTATTTTCCAAAAATTGGTATCAGAGCTTGGTTCCTTCAGTAACAGCTTAACCACTAGAAGTTAGTTTTTAGAGCATAGAGATGGGAAGGTCAAAGAAGCAGTTTAAAAGGATTTCAAAGGAAGGTACAGGTACAAGAAAATATCAAGAAAGTGAGTATTATGTACCAACCCCTAATTTTGATGCAGATAATTACTGGATATGGGAATCCATGATGGAAGTATCTTTGCAGGCACATGGATTATGGGAATTAATTGTTTCTGGAGACACATCTACCAATGAAGCTAAAAGGTACAATTCAAAGGCCAGGAATGTAATTTTGAATGTTTTGCCAAATTCTACAAAAACAAAAGTTGGTCAATTTTCAATAGCTAAAGATCTTTGGGAAAAGCTTCATAATCTCTATTCAACAAAGAAATCAGGTCAAGATGTTATTGAAAACTCAGATCCTTCTGAGTATGATGAAGAAGGGTTGACCATAGAAGAATTTGCTAAGGAGGTAATCAAGCTTGTAAAAGAGCTCAAGACTGAGAAGATCTGTTCCAATACTCTTGAAGAACAAGTTCAAAGTCTCAAAATTGAAGTTGGAGAACACAAGTGTATTAAGGAGTCACTTCAAAAGAAGTTGGAAGAAATCAATAATACAACGACACAAGACCTCAAGAGAGAAGTCCAACAGAAGCAACAAGAACTCGACACAACATTTGTAGAGATTAGTAGGATCACACAATAAATGCAGGAAGAAGAAATTGAAAGGAAGGTGTTTTGAAAATTCCCAAAAAATAAAAAAATAAAATCTCAAAAATATTTTGTTTCTTATTGCACATTAAGTCCTGATCTGTATGGTGGATAGAGATCAGGCCCTTCAAAGTTAATTTACTTATCCACCTGGCGACTCCACATAATCCTCATAATAAAGACTCCGTTGGAGAAATGAACCCAAGAGAAATATATGAGCAGATCAGGCTTTTGACCTGGATTACTATCCAAGAGGTCATGTTCTTTCTCTTCCATAAAATTTTGCTGTGTATATTGTATTTTAAAAACGATTTTAAATTAGATTTTCATGATTTGCCTTTTGAAAATATTGTTGAAAAGCCTCCTTGCACATTAGAACATCAGCCTTTAAATGATGCTAAAAATCATCGTACAACCAAGGAGGAAACAAATGTCAAAGCCAATCATTCTATCCTTGTTCATATCAAGCCCATTCAGCCAATCCCTATACATAATCCCGTGCCTCGTAAGGTTCCTCACAGATATAAGCCTCTTGTGTTGCCTCCCATGCTTAATCCTCTTCCCAAAAATCATCTTGAGTATCTCCCAAGATTTGATGGAGAAAATGGTATTACTGCGCAAAAGCATATCCAAGCCTTTGAAGACTATCTTAATATATTTGAAGTTGAGGACGAGGATGTTAGTATCAGGTTGTTTGCCCTTTCTTTGCAAATCGAAGTTAGGACTTGGTTTAAAGCATTGCCTGAGGCTAGCATCTCTAATATTCAGTAGTTTTCCAAGCTCTTCCTTGATAGATGGATGATCAAACTTAATTTCCTCTTGCTTATTGAAGAATATAATCAGTTAAAAAGGCATCCAAATGAATCTGTTCAGCAATTTTGTGATCGGTTCAATCAAGTTTATCATTCTCTACCTTTGAATATTAGACCTCCCCCTGATTTAGCTCTATTGCATTATCCAAGAGATTTTTACCCAGAAATAGAATTCCATTTAAGAGAAAGGAGCCCGTCCACTATGAAACAAATGCAGGACATGGCAGTGGACATAGAGGCAAATCTGAAGATCAGGGAAGAAAAGCGCAAAGTAGAGAAAGAAGAAAAACTTCATGGTTTGTTACAAAAGTCATAGGAAATGGTAAAAATGAAAGTGGAATTTTGAGAGCACCAGAACACATCTGTTTTGCAAGAGGAAAGTAATGACATTCATGAACAAACCTACCACAAAATAGTTGACATATTCGTACAACCATACATGATGGAGCAGTCTCCTGATATACTATATGAATATAACAACTTCTCTTCTTTCAACTGCTTGCCAAAATATGATGAGGATGATGATGATGATGAGCCTAATGACCAAATCAGCCTTGCAGAGGAGTCAGAGCCTATTTTGGCAGAAAGCACAGTTCAGGCTCAACAGCCTGAATGCAATGATCAGCGTGCCCATTTCAGCTATGAAGTAAAGCAGAAAAGTGCAAAAAATTTTGATTTCAGTGAAGGAACTTTACCTTTCTGTGTGGATTCTTTTCAATTTATTAAGGAGAACTATCATGCAGTTAATAAACAAGTATCAACAAGTGTTGATATTGACCATCTGCAAGAAGCCCAAATCATTGTTCAAAATATATTACCTCTAGTTTTGTAGCCCCAAAGAGCCATCAAATATCAGATTGAGGAAGATTCGAAAGCGGTTGTTCATGACCAAGTGATCCAAGTGGATCCCCTGCCTCTTTGTTCTCATCCATTTGAGTTTTTTGAAGAAGAAGAGGAACAACCTGCACAGATCAGTCAAGGGCCATATGAGCCTGTTTGTAATAAATTGCAAATATCAATTCAGGTTGTGCTGACAGGGTGTATGATGAAGTAAAGAAGTGCTCTTCTCCATTAGCAAGTTGTGTGCCTCAATGCCAAAATGTTGATGATCTCCCTATTCCAAGGCATGATAATGATCCCAAAAGTTTGTACAGTTCTTCAATTCAGCCTAGCAATAATGTATATACACTGCAAGACCCTTTTGTACAGTTTCTTGTTTCAGCAAAGAAGGTCAGCAGTTATCTGATCTTCTCAAAGATTAACAAAGCCATATCAGATTGCAAGATCTCCATTTTTACCACCAACAAGCACAAGCAGCAAAGCTCGTTCATGCTTATAATACTTAAGTGGATGCATTGGTTATTTCATTTCACCTAACAACGAAGCAAGTGCTGATTAGAGTAGGTAGGTAGGATTTCATTTTTCTATCTGGATAGCAAACTTGTTGTAATTGAAGCCCGAAGTGAATGCCCTAAGCTCTTCAAGTCTGTTGTCATGTTCATAAATAAAGCATCCAGCAAAGGGAAGTTTTCAGAGTATAGCAACAACTAAAGACTAAGGCATTTTGACCTATTGTTCTTGGCCTTTCACAAGGAAAGGCCATCCCTAAGTGGAGCCACTGTTAGCCTCCTGCTCATAGCAGGTATTCATCTTTCATGATTGACATTTTTACATACCAAATGTGTCATGCTTTGCAGGTTGCAATGTTCCATATTTGCTACTGAGGCCAAAGAAGTGTCCATGAGGGTCTGCTAGCCTAAGTACCTCTGCTGTATTCCAATTTTGATAAGTTATTCCATTTTTGAAGAATTTTCAGTTAAAGGGAGCTCCAAACAGCTTAATCTTGGTCTCCCTAGGTTTCAATTTCCTGTTGTAGAATATAGAGAATCATTATCTATCCAAACATCTTAATCTTGGCAGATTCTTAGATAGGTAGAGAAGCAAGGGTGCTCAATAGCCGAATCTGAGCCCCTGGATGAAATAAGTATAGATGTAGATAGGAGGACAGTAAAAAAGAAAAATTTGTAAAGTTGGGTTTGCAAGTTCAAGTGCACCCAAACCAAAAGAAGAAAAAATGTTAGGTGTATTAGGCTGGGTAGGTAGTTTGAGGTTGCAGAAAAAAATTGGTAATCACTTGTGGTCTTGTTAAGAAGGACTCATCTCATTCATGGCATTGGCACCAGGCAGTAACTTGATGGTACAACAGTGGAAGCATGACTAACTTCCCCTTCATTCCCCTAGAAATCATTTACTAACATCCCCTCAAGGACCTTGGGATTTGCCCAACCAGTCCTACTTTCAGCTCATTTGTTTGAAATATGAAGTCAAATTTTGACTTTCCTCAATGAAAAGAAGTCACATTTCTTGTGTAAAATTAATCTTTACACAATCCATCCATTTCCCTTACATTTCCATTTCACCAAGTCATATTAATTGCTAAATTTATTATGTAACTCCCTATCTATCTCCCCTTCCCCTACTAAAACTATGTTAAAAAACTCCCCTATATACTTATCCCCTCCCGGTGGTTGAAAAATAACCATAAAGTATCCATTGGGAATTACTAAGTTTGCCTGAAATTTAGTAAGAACCCTCCTTTTGTCTCAAAAAATCGTCTTTCAATGCCTTTGGACTCCTTCCATGGCATAAATACCTCCCTTCGATCTCATATTTTCCCTTTTCCCCTCTTAAAAACCCACTTTCCTAAATCCCCCCCCCTGCCCCACCGAATTAAATAATCAATAAAGGCGACGCGAGCCCCGTCCCTAACCTTCTGCCGTCTTGCCTGTCCCGCCAGCCGTCTGATTGCCCACGCCCTAAGATCTACGGTGGGTGGGTCTTTTCCCCTCCAAACCTGTCGATGGTTAGCATCTGGGAGATGGGAGGTTTTCCCGTCATACTCCCGCCACGTGTCACCCTCTCGACTATGGCAGAGCCCCCTCCTCTCAAACCACCTGTGCCCAAAAGCAGTGCATCCAAAATCGGATACCGCTTCCCTTACATGACGTAAGCACCACGTCACCCTGCCACGTTACCATGCCACGTCACCATGCTGACATCATCTGCCGTACCGCTGACGTCATGCTAACGTCATCCGTCGAAAGAAAAGCGCACAAAGTACAAATCGATGCTTAGGAAGCCCGGAATCAAAATCTGAGGCAGTTTCATCGCTAAGAAAAATAGGCCAAAGTGGAAAGCCTCAGTTTGCAGCAGTTATTTTTGCCTCGAAAGGGCAGAGAAGGGGCGATTTGATAGTTTCGAGCATATCAGAGGAAAGAGGAAGCCCAAATTCAATTAAAGAGTATCAGTGAAGTGACAAAGAGTATCAAATCAACAATAAGAAAGCAGTGAAGCCACCTAAGGCTCTCATATCATAGTGAATATACATTAAAGCCACTCAAGAGCAGTGGAATAGAGACCAATGCGCAGTTATGATGAATGGCCAGCGCATAACAACAAAGGACAGAGAGCCTCATTTTTGAAACAGCTGCCCCCAACGTAGCATTAGATAGATATTTTTACATTACTTGCAAGAGAAGTTAGGTTAATCAGATCAATTTTTGTAGATATTATGCCTATAAATACAACCTTGAACAATGTAATAAGGGTTGGTGGGTTGTTTGGTTGATCTCTCATTTGAGACTTGCGCTGTAAATATGAAGAGCTTTTGTAATCAAAGATTGCTGGAATGTTTGCATCTGAACTGGCTGGTTGTGCTTTTAGCGGCTGAAGAGCATATTATGGAATTCTCGTGCTTGCTCATGGTTCAATAAGTCTTTCCTCCCTCTGTTTATCAGTTTATACATAGCTGTATCATCTATATATCATAATCTAAGTTGCAAGAAAAAGAAATAGATCAGAACTGTTTTTCATGCCCTCTGTGCTCAATTCTTGTAACTTTTTTATGTTTTCCTTTGAACCAATGATGAATATGCATTTTAATTAAACATGTTTAAGCTATTTCCTTCACATATGATTGTTGTCTAGGAATTCTTCATTGCCCTATTCAGCCTTCATCCACTTTCCCTCTTTGGCTAGATGAGAGATCCTTAATTGCCTCTCATCCCCTGACCTCCATTTCATCCTTGTTCCAACATAAATCATTGTGCCATGTGTAGCTATCTTGCTCCATATTCCCCTCTTCTACCAAAGAAAACACACCCTTCAGTTCACATTCATGGACTCCATGCCCAATGGTTTGAACTTCTCACACTTTGCATGCAAACTCTGCTTGAATAGATCAACCATCCCACCAATCTAAATCAAAACCCATGTGCATCATATCTAGCCTAAAATCATCCCTTAAACAAAGCTAAATCCCAAATAGAGAGCCCTCTCTGACTGCTGGTAGGCTAGGACCTATAGTCCAAAGCTTGGTTTGTGGTTACCTCAACCGTATTCCCTTAGGAGTCAATGGGAACAACCTGAGTGATAACAGAGGGAATATGATCAAAGATACATATCCACTGTTGAAAAAAATCAAAAGAAATTAAAACCATCTTCAATAGAAATAAGCAGTCTTGGGATTGAAAATTAGAAGCAGAACGGATAGATATAGGTTCTCAACAGAGAAGTAGAGAAGACCACTCTTCTCAAGCTATAGGTTGAGGAGGCAAAAAAAAGAAGGAATATCTTGAAAATATGGTTTCAAGAAGATCTTGCTTAAAATCAAGAAGAACTTGATGCAACTCGTGATGAGATAAACAAACTCAAGGGATCACAAAAACAATACTTACAAGATAAGACAAATGAAGAAGTGAAAATGAAGGCAATTAAATATGGTAAAGCTCCAGTTGATGAAGGTACAAGCTCCACAGCTTCACAGGATGATTCTAAGAAGGAATTTGATCAAATTGAAAATCCAAAGAACAATGTTGCAACTCCAAAGAACAAGACCAAAGCAATCAAGAACAAAGGACCACAAGAAACTACAACACTGTCTCCAAGGAAGAATGAATAATCTTCCAAGTATGTTTGTTTATTTAATGGTTATTTCTTTTTATGTGCTAACTATTGACATATGGCTAGGGATTGTGATGTTTTTGATAGGTACAATCATTATCTGCAAAACCCTAGAAGCAAGATTGCAAGATCACGAGATAGGTTCCACGATGATTTTTTTAGAAGAGAATACATGCTAGATGGGCCATAAATTTAATGTTTCAAATGCCATAACTATGGCCATAGCGCTTGTGTTTGAAGATATCAGATGGAATCTCCTATGGACAACATTGAATGCTTCAAGTGGCATAACTATGGGCACATGGCTCGAGATTGCAGGAATAAGAAGGTCTAGAAAGGGAAATAGGTACATGAAGACAAAGCAGATAAAAAGGTTCAACAAAGAGAAAGGTGCAACAAAATGATGCGGTAGAGGTAAGCTACAGGTAAGTATATTTTGTATATGTATGTTCATTTCTTAATTGCATTAGGTTCTTTGTATTCTAATTTGTTGTTTTTGTTTAGCACTGACATATGCTTTGCAGGATGAGGTAAGTTTTGCTATTATCATGTCATGGGTATTTCCTTGAAGAATTTTTGCAGGTATTATATATTCATGAAGAGAAGACTCAATGCATAATCTAATGTTTTGAAGAGTGAGAAAGGGTAGCATGACAAGAGCAACAATAAACGTGCCAAACAACAACAATAAGTTCACCATATGAAGTCTTCAAGTGGGAAGCACTGCATACAATCATTGTAAAACTATCATTATACAGAGTCATTGTAAAAGCATCATTGTAAAAGTTGTACAAGTGTCTATCTGCCAAGAGTTGAAGAGGTAGTGTTGGGAGGTCTAGGATCATCAAGGTGGTTGTGTCATAGTTGGGGTTATGGCCTATTGTGTCTTCTTCTTCTACATCATTCTATATCATTGTAAAGTGGACCATTTTCCCTAGTACGAGAGTCCATTCTTATTTTATTCTTCTATAGGGTGGTAGGGTGGTGCTAGGGTGAGTTGTAGCTCATTGGGTGTTGGGGTATCCATTCAGTTGACTGATGAAGAATCTCGGTCGTTGGAGCGTCCATCTAGTGGGAGATGGAGAAGAATTCTTTTCTATAATTCTAGGAAGTTATTGCTTTCATTTTAGATGGGGCTGAAGATTAAAGAATTTATTAGAAAAGCATTCGGTAGTTTTTGACTCGGAGGGGGTTTTCCACCTAAAATCCTTGTGCCTCATGGGTTCTTTTATTTACTGTTATTAATGCATAAACGTTAATAATAATTGAATATTAACTAATTCTCTAAAAATATTTAAAAGTGATAATTGCTAAGGAATACCGATTCATGCCCCCCCCCCACTCTTAGTAGTTTCCAACACCAATATCCTTTATGAAACACCTTATTCTTGATAAATTTATCGTACCATTTCATTATCTGTTGTTGAATAGCAATATTTTTTTGGACAATCATTGAACGGATTTCATCTAACTCATTTAGCTATTCTAGCCGATGTTTCTAGGCCTCTGATAGGTCCAATCCTACTTCCAAAGATGTTTTGAGCGTACTGATCTCAAATTCTATCAGAAATAAGGGGCATTTCCCACAGACTAACTCAAATGGTGAAAAGTAGGTTGTATTCTGCCATGTTGTCCTATATGCCCAAAGAGATTCAGGAAGTTTCTGAGACCAATCCCGACGATGGCTTGCTACTGTCTTTGTCAAGATATTTTCCAACACCTTGTTTGTACTTTCTACCTGTCCATTTGCCTAGGGATGGTATGGGGTTGTCACCCTGTGTTTGGCTCCATATTTCTGCATAAGCCTTGCTATCATGTGGGATGTGAACTTTTCCCCTCCATTTCAAACAATCTCCCTTGAAGTACCATATCGAGCAAAAATCTCTTCAAAAAGAAAATCTGAAACCACCTATTCCGTTGCTTTCGCAACATCTCTGGCTTCCACCCACTTAGTCACGTAATCACTGTAAACCGAAATGTGAGCCTTTCGATGAGAAGGTGGGTTAAGAGGCCCAACAAAGTGAATTTCCCACTTCTCAAAAGGCTCAAAGACTACTTGGGGCTACAATGGCATCTCATCCAATTTTCTAGGCTACCCCATGTGTTGAAAACTGTCACATCTTCAGACATAATCTCAAGCATCCCAAAAGATGGAAGGCAAATAATATCCCATTTGCAACACCTTGTGACCTATTCTTTTAGCTGCAAAATGTCCTCCACAAGGGCCATCATGGGTAGCCTTCAATATCTCATAAATGTCATCCTCAGATACATAATGCTGAATCTGCTGATCAACCCCTATGTGAAAAAGGTATCCTGCCATCCATGAATATCAAGTACTATGATGAATAATTTTCTGTTGTTCCCTGTATGACAAGGGACAAGGTACTTTCCTTGTAGCAAGATAGTTAGCAATATTTGCATATCACGAAGTGTTTGCATAAATTGCAAAAAGGTGTTCATCTGGAACATTATCTTCTACGGGTGTACTTTCAGCATTATTATCTAGTCTAGATAGAAATCAACAACCACATTATCCTTTCTTGCTTTATCTACTATGGTGATGTCAAATTCTTGAAGTAACAACATTCATCTTGTAATACGACCAGGGGTAATGGGTTTATTCATCAGACACCTGATTGCTGTGTGATCAATGTGTACAAAGGTAGGATACCGAGTAATATAATTCCAGAACTTGTTGATGGCATAGATGACAACAAGGAATTATTTCTCAGTCACTATGTAGTTTAACTCGGGAGGAGCCAATTTTTTACTAACATAGTAAACTGCATATGGTATCTTGTCCATTTGCCGTCCCAAAACTGCCACAACTGCTATCTGAGAGGCATTAGCATGGATCTGAAATGGTAATGTCCAGTCCAGCACTCAAAGGATTAGATCTCTACAGACATGTTCCTTGATCTTTAGAAAGGTTGCATCACAATCATTTGTCCACACAAAATCTACATCTTTTGTCAGCAATTGAAAAAGTGGATGTTCCATCTTAGAATTTTTTTTCTATAAAGCACCTGTAATAACCAACGCAACTGATAAAGCTACACATCTGTGTGGCTATTTTGGGTACTGTAAAGTGTAATATTACATTTATCTTAGTTGGATCCATCCGAATTCTAGCAGCTGAAAGTAAATGACCCAAGACTATTCCTTCCTCCATCATCATGTCGCACTTTACTGTACTCAAAGAGACATGCATCCATTTACATCTTTCAAGAAATGTTTATAGATTTTCCAGCCCTTGTTCGAATGAGTCCCGTATGGAGTAAAATTGTCCATATAAATTTCAACATTGTCATCTACAAGGTCAGAGAAAATCCCTAAAATTTCCCTTTGGAATGTTGCAGGTGCATTACAGAGACTAAATGGAAGGACTCGGTACGCAAAAGTTCCCCAAGGGCACGTGAAAGTGGTTTTATCTTGATCCTTAGGAGCTATCTGGATCTGGTTGTACCCACTAAATCCATCCAGGAAGGAGAAGAACTTCTTCCCAGCCAAAGTATGCAAGACTTGATCAATGAACGTTAAAGGGAAATGGTATTTTTGTGTTGCTTTATTTCATTCTTTGTAATCTACACATATCCACCATTTACTATTTTTCTTGGGAACAATCATCAATGGGGAAACCCATTGGCTGTCCAAAATGGGGTAAATAAATCCTACATCCAGCAGATTTTGAAGTTCTTCCTTAACAATGTTTTTTAGAGCGGGGTTCATTCTCCTCTAGGGTTGTCTCATAGGATGAAAATCCTCTTTGATGTATATATGATGGGTACATAGATTGGCAGGAATCCCCTTCATGTCTATATAGTCCCAGGCGAAGGCTTCTTTGCGATTTCAGAGAACATATAGAAGTCTTTTTGTCTGGGATTCTGACAGGTTTGGA
The DNA here is from genome assembly GCA_000404065.3 of Pinus taeda. Taxonomy (NCBI): domain Eukaryota; kingdom Viridiplantae; phylum Streptophyta; class Pinopsida; order Pinales; family Pinaceae; genus Pinus; species Pinus taeda. The sequence goes on from APFE031757876.1 coordinate 269,869, forward strand.
TTAATATTCAGGGTCTTTGCTGGCTCTATCACTATAGAAATGCTGCCATGGGACACAATTGTGGGCAGTTCTTCAAATCCATCTATTGTTTCAAATATTTCCTACATTTCATAGATCAAGATAGATTCTAGGATTCGTTGATTCAAATCTGAAACAGAACAGGGGTCACTAATGAAGGTGGTAATTGTATCATCTTTTGTTTCTGCTTTTAGCTGAAGGGCCTGTCCAATAGTAAGAATTGGTCTTAATTCCTCATCTTCAAATTCAGACTCTTCCTTTAACAAAGGTTTCTTACGACTAGATGGCTTCACCAACGAGCTAGGTTCTGCAAGAGGGTATAACACAAGGTTTTTAGTAACCTGTCCATTTGAGATAACCATATTCCTAGAATGACACCCAATGTAAGCATATGTGGTTTCCAACCACAATCTTCCCAAAATCAAGGGGTGGCCACCAGCTGGGGACTTCGTTTGCAGCACTAGGAAATCCACATGGTAATGCCATGAATCAACTGAGATTGTAATGTCTTGTAGCTTCCCTACTATTTTGACTATAGATCTATCTACCAATTCTAACACAGTAAGTGTATGTTATAGGTTTCGAAGACCCAATGTATGCATAGCTTAAGCCATAATGAAATTTATAGCAGCTCCCAAATATACCAACACATTCGGAATTTCCACTCCATTAATTTGCATAGTTAGAATTGGGTTTGCCGGGTCCCCATATTTCACATGCATAGCCTTTCCCATCATAAAACCTGATAACTTTCCCATCACATGAATAGTGAGTGGATCCCTTGATTTCTTTCTAGGCCTTTTAACACAAGATTCCCTAAGAGGTTTTGCATATATAGGTTCATCGCTCATAGCTTGTAATAGGGGAATCTTAAAAAACGGATTTTTTAACTTCCCTAACAAGTCAAACTCAGCTTGAGGGATTTTTTTACTCAAGGTCAATCTTTCAGGATAAAGTGGGTCAACTCAGAATTCTTGAGTAGTTAGCAGTTGAGGAGATTTCTGATTTTTACTAGCTTGGTTCGATTTCTCTTCAACTATTTCTGGTTCTTTAACATCACTACCAGCTTGTTCAATAATAATAGGTGAGGGTTGAGCATCTAGTACCCACCCGAATCTCAAATTCATCTCATAAAGTTCTACGGTAGAGATACTGTATGAAGGTAGGTTGAGGGTGTTAGCTTGTTGAGCCCCTTTACTATTAGGATTCAGATTGGGTTGGATAGGAAGTTGAGGGTGAACAAGAAGATTACCGGGAGATATGTTAGAGGGAAACTGAAGTTGTTGTTGTGGCATTGAGTAGGGAAAATATCCAGGAGGAGAGGGCCCATGCCAGTTCGGGGCCCATGAAGAATTCAAACTTGTTTGAGGAGCCCACTACTGTCGGGGTGGAAACTAATATTGGGGCCACATAGGTGGATAGGGCATGAACTGAGGACCCATATTAAGATTGTTAAAATAATGAGATGGATCCTGAAACATACCTTGATTTCCGGTTGGTGGCCAAGGTTTCCATGGCTTTTTAGATCCCATAAAATACATTTGGCTTGCCTCTTCGCATGTCCCTTAAAAAACTGCTTTCAATCATGGCAAGGAGGGGCATGAACTTATTGCATGGCTTAGCTCACATATTGCACATTATTCCATGGAGTTCAATGGCCATTCTCTGGGTGGATTATTCTTTCTGCACTTTGGGAAAAACATAGCCATAGTCGTTTCCAATTCCATCTGCTTTTGTTTTACTTGCAGTGTGTCCATCTGCGTAGACAGGGTACTCAAGATATCAGTCCTTAAGCTATCCAATAGGTTTCCAATTTCTGCTTTCGTGACACCTCCACCAGATACTTTTGTTGACCAAATTCCTTGTTTATTCCTTACATATCTCCTTGAGTATTGGATGCACAACTCATAGATGGTATCGAAGTCCTCCTTTGATATATCTCCCTTTCCTACTATGTTTAACAGTTCGAGAGGGCTTTCTCAAAAATATCGGAGATGGATAATTTTCAAAATGTCCTTATCCAGGTTAGAATGACCTGATCTCTGTAGTGTGTACTTAAATAGTTCCACACAATCCTCCATATTCTCGTCTTCTTTCTGCATGAACTTAATTTTTTTTTCCTTAGTATCCTGAGATTTGTAGTAATCTAGATACTTCTCCAAAAAAGAGGTTTTCATACCATCCCATGTGGAGATAGTCTTTCCTCCTAGACCCATAAACCATCGCAAGGCTATCCCTTTTAATGTAGCAAGGAATATTTTTAGTTTTTGAGCATCGGTTATGTAGTCATATCCCTGACACTCAATATCAAATTCAAAAAGGAATGTGTTGGGGTCTTTAGAAGTTAGCCCATGAAAGCTTGGTAAAGTTGTCAGAGTAATGGGCTTCATTGGTGTGCCAGTCCTAAGATCGTCAATTGGGAAGTCAATAGTAGAGGTTGTTGGTGCCATGAATATCCTGCAATAATCATTGAGAATTTCAGCAGGCTCTGTAGGGAATGATGGAGGGGGTCTTGTCACGAAAGTTTGAGTTGCTTTAACAACACTCCCCTTATCCCATAGTGATATCAATACACTTATATCTCCTTCCTCCTTGACACAATGGCTTGATCCCTCAAACCCTTTTTCTACAACTTCTCCTTCCCTACTGGAACGGGCTAGTTCCTCAAATCTTCTGCTTGCAACTTCTTCTTCCTCTGTTATCAACAACGATACTCCTTCATCAGGTACACTATTGCATACTTCTTTTGTTGCTGGAAGGTTTTTTTGTATTGGATCAATAGGAGGTATTGTGGATAGCACTGGCTATTCAACAGATTGTCCCTCTGATTTCTTTTGAGTCCTTTCCATCACAGCAGCACGAGAAGATGCCTCTGATTTAGCTTTTGTGATGATTTGTTGAATGTAAGTGTTCCTTCCCAACTTCAATCCCCCTTTCTTTGGGGCTTTTCCTCTGCCCCTGTGATTCGAATATATGTTCATGCAAGTTGGTAAGAGGGAAATATCTAAATTAAATCACTAGACTCAGGACCTGGACTAGGGTGTCAAAGGACAATTCCCTCCCCAGGATGAGAGGTAGGGCTTTAACAAACAAGAAAATAAAACGACTAAAAAAAGAAATCTAGGGTTCACGACCTAGAGCAAGGTGTCAAAAAATCCTTCCCTCCCCAGGACGAGAGATCCGGCAAGAAAATAACACACATAAAAGGAAATCTAAAGCTCAAGACCTAGAGTAGGGTCTCAAAATACCATTCTGTCCCCAGGACGAGAGATAGGGTTTTAACAACTTAGAAAAATTCAAAACAAATAACCAAAGCAAGTGACTCGGCCCAAAAACAGTAAAAAAAATGACAGAAATCAAAATACTAAGCTCAAGACTTGGAGCAGGGTAACACTTCTCTGCCTAAGAAAAGAGATTGATCCTTTGGTCAATAAAGAGCATATCTTGCACCTTATTAGCTTTCCCTGGCAACGACACCAAAATGTTGGTGTCCGAGTGTGAATAAACTATTCCACCCCTTTCCACATTCGTTTATCAATCTGGGTGCATACAATTTTCAAGGTAACGAGCAAGGTATATGTAGGGGCAAGGTTATAATCTAAAATTAACCAAGGATTTGAAACTAAAGAATCAAAGAATCGTTATAACCGTAATGAGAAATAAATTGTAGAACTTAAAAGGAATTCATAGCAATCGATAAAGACCTATAACAACAATAAGGAATTAACACATCATAATACAAACAACAGACATAAAGAAAATACACAGCAACTGATCAAAAGAGTGGGCCCAACTCTCTGATCAGGGTTGCATTAAATCACAACTAAGAAGAGAACAATAAGTTGCTTGTATTTAATATAAGAGAAACTATTACAATATTGTCTCTGCGTGGCTAACCCCTTGCACAAGAATAAAACCCTTTTTATACAAATACATGGGAATGACATATTCCCCAAAATCTGGAAACTAATGCCCAAAAATATACAAATGTTAGAACAACAACTAATTGCTAAGAGACCGAGAATAGTGAAGATCCAAAATAGAATTTGAAAACAACTGCAAGTTGGTTATGTTGTTGCAACATTGCCGAACAACTGTTGTGCATGTGGGACTGCTGTTGCAAGTTGTGAAGGTGATACCTATTCACCGGAATTTGTACAAATAAAAAGGTTTAGTAGTTCGCATAGGAAAAATCCCCATGACCTTACTTTATCAATTAAATATTCTAATAGAAGTTAGAAAGAAGGGTTACCTCATAGATTTATCACAATAAATGCATATCATTAGGTGTAAAAAGGATGAAAGGAAAGGTGAAAATATAAGGAAAAGATAGGTAGATTTGGTGCCCAACACAAATGTGGACCATTGGGATTATCAAACCTAGTCCATAAAATATCACATCCCGAAGCCCATCACAAATCACAGTCAATGGAGCCCATCATGCGTACACCAAACAAGAATTTTACGATAACACGGACCCACTAGTATTATTAATCATTATGTAGAAGACATCGGGTTTGGAAATCCTATCTCAATTGTTAATCGCAATTGGTGGAGTCCATCAGTAACATGTATATCGACATGGTACTTGTGTGATATGTGATCATGATTATATCAAATCGCAACCTTGGCTTTACTGCGAGCCAATTCATAAAACAATTCTCCACCTCCGATCCGCGATATGTGATATCGCAATTGCAAATTGGCAATGTTGGGGCTGATTCTCTTAAGCCGTGACCTCTACTTCTATGATATGTGATATGTGGGACCAATGGAAACCTACCACTTGGTGCTTCTCCATTCACTGAAGAGTCTTCTCACATCATCTTCTCCTACCATCTAGATAAAGTTTGACTTGCTCTAACTTCTTCATACAAAATCAGATTTGAGTGTTGTTCACACTGTTGGAAACAGGATGATGAGCACTTCGATCCGATGCTAATTTCGTCCAAATTATTCCACTTTGAGTTTTGATCCTTTTTACCATGCCACTAGTACTTTAGCGATATCCACTTGGATCAATCCTCTAGGATCCTCCTGGATCATCAAGAGAGTACTCTTCTCCTTGATGCTCAACAAACCTATTCCATTCCATTGAATTCGCATCAGGCCTTTAAGGGGAGTCATGTGAACTTTAGTCCACCATTTTACTCTTTGTATTTCATCTTCTATATCTTGCAAACATGTCATGTTATAAAAACCAAATATAGACATAACCAAAATCATACCTCAGTGTTTCTTAGGGGAGGCTATCTCGTATGCATATTCAATTCTTGATTAGCACAATATATATACATAGTGACACCAACATATCAACATATCAATATCATAACACACCAATACCATCATGATGAAACAAATTGAAATAATGACAACCACAATGCATGTCTGACCTACTATGCATGATAACCATAAAAATCATAATGTGTGCACAACAAACACATTTAAAAATAACATGCATGCATAACAATCACATCTAGCATATCTAGTCCAAGTGTTTGAACTTGGAAGTTATGACACCACCTTGTGGTATCAGATATCATCCAAAGAGAATGGAACCAACTGTAATACCACTCTATAACCACCCCTCCCACATTTAACCACCTTTACAAGATCTCTAGGGTAAACATTAGATGAGAATCGCTATGATATGATCCGACCTCCAAGTTCTAGTTATGGAAGTGGGGCCTACAAACCAACAACAAACTGACATCCCACAAGGACTACATGCCACTGAGGAGCCTCTAAACCACCCTAAGTAATCAGTCCCTGAGTTGGAACTCTTTCTCACTAGGATTATCCTCAAACAACACCCTTGACACCCTATGCATGCATTTATGAGGCTCCAACCATAGCCATAAGCCTACTTGCGTGAGGTTATGACAAAAATTTCCCAGTTCAGTGCATGCGGTTATGATTTCTATGCCACTTTTTTAGGCAAGCCTCCAAACCACTACCCAAAACTCCATGTAGCTTTTGAAAATAATATCATTAATGATAACGATGCTAAACAAGAAAAACCTAAGTAATATCTTGACTAGGACATGCCTAGTAGGTAATAGACATTTCATCAAACATATGGTAAACATGAAAGCTACAAGTCATGAATGCATGTCTAATCATAATATTTTGAAATTAATCTGAGAATCACCAAGAATTATCCAATCCCTCTAGATGCAATAACACTTTTTAATCCATGCATTCATCAACCATCCATTACTTAACACATTATGAATGAGATACATATCTAGAGAACATCATATAACTAAGTATATAACCAACATATAACCATAATAGAGACCATAAAAAATCAGCCATAATATCCACATGATAACCAATACATGTGCTCATAGATCACAATAGAAAAATAGCTCATATTAACATATGAAAATGCCAACCCAGTCAGGGAATTTTAAGTACCACGCGACTATATTTTGGGTTGAACCAAATCTCTCTTTCATCCAATCACCCCTACGCCATATTCCAAGCATGAATGTGGGATCATATGGGTTGAACCAAAACAAGACCAAATAGGGCTTCCAGAGGACAAACCACCTCAACCCTCAACCCTCAACCACATTGATCTCACCTATACGGTCCATAAATCACTAACATCAACTAGACTGGTTCCTACCCAAGCTATCTAGGGCTCTAGGAACTAGTATCTCAACCCAAAACTAAATCAGGGCTCTAGAGAATTTGTCCCAACCTACAGCTCCAGGGACTAGCCCATAAGGCTCCAGAGCATTTGTCCCAACCTATAGGCTCCAAGAACTAGTAACTCAACCTAAGTTGTTTCAGGGCTCTAGAGAATTTATTCCAAGCCACAACCATAGGGAACTTGAGAACCAATAAAAAAAATAAGAGGGAAACCCACTACACCATGGCTATCTAGGGAATGGAAAGGTAAGGATGAAACCACTATCAATCCAAGAAATTATCCATGCCAATGACCAGGGAACCACATCATATACCATGCATCCAAAAATCAACAAGGAAATCACACATGCAACTTGTTACCTGCAAAGTATCCATGTTGTAGCTATTGATACAGCTTTTCCCTTGCACTCCCTTACTTTCATTTTCTTTATTTATCCAATCCAAGTGAGTGCTAGAGTGTTCCAAGAAAGCTCCAAAATATTCTAAGTGTGCAAGAGTGTAAGAGAGTTAAATGCTAAACTAACAAAAGTTGTAATGACCAAAAAACAATGCAATAACTATAAACTAATTATCTGATGCCCTTTTATCATTGATATTTCGTTTTTCTTTATTTTTCTTCATTGTTCCTCTAATTTCCTTTTTGTGCAAATATGTGTATCTTCACCTTCTTTTCTCCTATTTTCCTTTATTTTCATAATTAAATGTCGATCGTCACCTCTTTTCTTTACCAGTGCCTTTGCCAATTTCCATAGCCATTACTAATTTACAAGTGATGCCCACTATAATTTTTTCTCAACTTAGAATATGTGTCCCATGACCTTGGTCATATTTGATTTACATGGAAAATCAACTAGGGGTTGTTATACATATAGGAGAGCCCAATCGCCTAGTTGAAACTCCTTCTTTATGAAATGATCATGCCATTTTATTATTTCTTGCTGAACCAAAATGGTAGGTTGGAAAATATCACTTCTCATTTCATCTAGTTCATTCAACTACAGAAAGAGTTGTTGTTGTGCCTTAGAGAGTTCAAGACTCAATTGTACTATTGTTCTGGAAGCTTTAATATGAAATTCAATAGACAATCAATCTTGTTTTCTATACACTAATTCATAAGGTGTGTGTCTGGTACTATTCCTTCACATGTTTCGATATACCCATGAGGCTTTAGGAATTTGAGTTGCCCAATCCTTCCGATGCATGTGGACATTTCTTTTTAGGATGGCTTCAATGACCTTGTTTGTGGATTCTACTTGGAAATTGTCCTATGGATGATATGAAAATGACTTCCAGTGCCTAATATTATATTGATCCATGATGGATTTCAAAAGATTTGAAGTAAATGACAAACCCTAGTCAGTCACAAGTTCTTGAGGAACACTAAATTTGGTAAAAATATCTTCAAACATAAAATCTATAATATAATTTTTAGCGGAAAAAGAAAGAGATTTAGCTTCAATTCATTTTATAACATAATCAGTGGAAACCAAAAATTCCTTCTTTTATTTGATGTTGGCTTAATTGGTCCCACGAAATCGAGGGCATATTTTTCAAAGGTCTCCACCATTACCCAAGGACACAAAGGCATGTCATAAACTTACACCGGGTGGCCCATTCATTGAAAACTATCACATTAGTGGAAATATTCTTTGGCATCCCTAAAAAGGGAAGGCTAATACTAGCCCAACTAGAGGACCTTGTATGCAGTTCTCTTATCAACAAACTGGACCCCACATGTTTCATTATGGGTAGCCTTTAATATGTCAAATGCATGGTCATCAAGCACACACATGTGAATAATCAAGTTAGGCCTAGTGCAAAGGAGTTTTCCTTGCACCTAGGAGCATGAGGCATTGTCTTTAATAATTTTCTAGTTTTCTCAGATGGAAAGATGTTATGGTGTCTTCCCTATAACTCAGTAGTTCGATATATCTATAAACCAAGGAAATTTGGTAAAAATAACGAATAAATGATCATCAGGGAAAGAATCATTAACAAGAATTACTTGGCCTATATTGTCTATTATAGAAATAAAATCAATGTTAGGGTCCCACCCTAACCCCCTTATTTATGTAGTGGGATCACGTCATAATAAAGAGTCAATAAAGCCCATATTAATAATTGTAAGTGGTTAACCCACTATT
>APFE031757876.1:291758-319864 GCA_000404065.3 Pinus taeda
CTGTTATTGTTGCTCTGTCATTTTTTTGTTTGATCACCCAAAGGCTCATGACTCCATGCCTAAATGGACTTTCCTCGCATTTTTCAACCAACTATTTTAAAAACCAACCTTAGAGCTTAATAACTAGCCTAATACCTTAAGACAAAATTTAAGTGAGATAGAGAGATACCTCTCTGAAGCTAGAAGAGCTAGATCCTAGCTTTGCAAGTTGTTTTGTGGTTACCTCTAGGTTTCTCTCCATAGCCTAGGGAAATTACAAATTCATAATAATATGGTGACTACATTAGGGACCAAACCCAAAATCTTTGGTTTTGCAAACCAGATACAAAATACATTATTTCCCTGGTAAATACTCCTTTCAAAGCTTAAAGCTATTTCCAGTGTTTGACTATGAAATAAATGTTATTAAGGATGTTTTTCCACCCAGATTGTGTACATACATCCATATGTAAATAATCTATTGAATATATGGCTCCCAGAAATATCTACACTAGATCCCATCCAGATCCTAACCCACCTAAAATTGTAAATAATCTTGAGAAACTTATTAGGAAGAAGAGTTTCACTAAGAGCCAAGCAAGAAATAATCCATTGCCCAAAGTTAATTATCTCCCTGAAAGTTTCATAACTGTAGTGGATATTGAATTTGACTTACCTTTTGAGCATAATATTTTCCAAACCAAGTTAGAAAGGTTTGTCCTGAGACTGTTTTTGTGAAAATGTTTTGAAACCTTATATCTCAACACATCAACTTGTCATTCCAGATCTTGATGAAGATGTTATAAAATAGCTTAACAAACTTGAAGTTTTGGTGTCTGAATTAAATCAAGTTGTTCATAAAACATTTACTGATCAACCAACTGTTTCTTCTTCTTTAGCCTCATCACCCACCCCTCCAGTGGTTTCTCTAATTTTTTGTTGTCCCTATTTCATCTAATTTTTTACTATTTTTATACAAACTCAGGTCATAAGCCCATTTTATTTACCACCCTCATTATCCACATCAATTGTAGTTTCATCTTCCTCCCATTTATTAGTCATGGTAGCTCATTATGCCCCCTTTGTCTTTCCTGGACAACTTAATTCCTTGCAATGGGATTACCAATATCGAATACCTAAATTTGATGAAATGGGGAAAATCACAACACAACAACATATAGATAGAATGAATGATTATTCATATTTGCAAGAAGTTGATGAAGATTATGTGAAAATAAGGCTCTTCGCACAAAGTTTGATAGGAGAAGTTAAGAAATGGTTTAGGGCATTGCCAATAGCTAGTATAGTAAATCTCCCACAATTTGATCGAAGTTTCCTCACAAGGTGGGAAGTAAAGAAGAATCCTCTTCAATTCTTGGTTGAATATGAGAGTATAAAGAGATCTCCTAGTGAAACAAATCAAGATTACTACACTAGGTTCAATCATATTTACAATTCCATTCCAGCAACAATATAACATCTAGTAGGGCTAGCTTTGATCAAATTTCCAGATGGTCTTGATGTAGATATGTCTTATCAATTGAGGGACATAAATCCTGCTACCTTATAGGAAATAAAAACAAATGTTGTTAGTGTTGAAGCCAATTTATTGGAAAAGACAGCAAGGTTAAAGGCTAAGAGAAGAGTCACAATCAAAGAAGAACCTTCTTCTTCTTCATTAGATGGAAAGTTAGAAACCTTAGTTAAAACCATGGAAAGAATGATGGAAAGGATAATTTTAACTGACAGGGCTCCACCAAGAGAAGCTTAAGGAGATCCTCAAATCATAAATCCTAAGTTTAGGAAGAATCCACAAAAAATTAAATAGAGAGAGAAAACATGCACAACTGATTAGTAGCAAATTAGACGTCCATTCCAAGAGAACTACGTAGATGAATAAGCTGAGCTAGCTTCGGACCTTGAAGAAAATCAGATAAATCTATTTGGGGAAGGAGAAATTGACAAAATTTTATTAACTAAGGAAGAACAAGATCTCTTCTTGTTATCACATCTAGAAGTCATGCCTATAGAGTCAGATGATTATAAAAAAGGATACCAAAATGCTATCATCGAGGTACAAAAACAATACAATTTGAGAAGTAAGAAGACTGTTGCAAATCCTCCCAAGAAGATTCAGAGTGATGCCCCTTCCACCAGCCAGGTAAAGGATGATTCTCAAAGGGATACTTCTCAAAAACATGATGTAAGTATCAAGGAAGTTCATAAATCTCAAACATCTTTTAGTATTGAAAATGAATTATCCAAGGTAAAAATTTATATTCCTCTAAAATAATCAATTAACAAGAATGCATATAGATCTCAAGTCATGATGACACTAAAGATAGGGGTGGGAACATACACAGTTAACTTAATTGATGACCAACCTAAGTTATTATTTGGACCTAAAGTTGTGGGAAAGTCCTAGGATGGTAGTGTGCCACCCTTCTATGTCAGTTTGAACATCCATGACTACATTCTACACAATGCCATGATTAATTTTGGTGCCTCACATGATCTTATGCCTAAAGTCTTTATGAAAAAGCTAGGATTAGATATAACAAGACCCTACAAAGATTTATATTCTTTTGATTAGCAAAGTAAGATGCCTAAGTCTCATCAAAGAGCTATGTGTGACTCTTGCTCAAATCCTAGCAAAGAGTTTGGTGATGGAAATTGTAGTGGTAGACATACCTCCAAAATATGGAATGTTGTTATCAAGATCACGGGGAGAAAAATTACAGGGTACCTGGCAGATTGACATGACATATGCTAAAATTATTGTTTTTGGTCAGCAAATAAAGTTGTACACGGAAGAATTAATGAAGTATATGGTAAGTAGCAAAGACAATCCAAATAATTATCCCCTATATTCTGTACATTCAGATATGGATTCCTTCATCCTATATAATGATATATGTGCAGAAGAGGAAGTGTCAGACTTGAACACTGAATTGAACAAAACAAATGAGTCAAATTAGATGTTGGGAAGGAATATGAAGAGGGTGAAGCCATTTGGAACATCGATTTTGATAGGCAGTGAGTAAGGAAGGAGTAGGGGTAGGTGTTTGGGTCTTAAATTCACAAACATGTATAACAAAGGGATATTCTTACAAGCTAAATTTCCAATGCACAAATAATATAACTAAGTATGAAGCACTGATTTTAAGACTGCAACTTTTGAAAAGGTTGGGAGCTAAAATAATTTTTTGCACATGGTGATTCTAAACTCATCATTAGTCAAATCAAAGGTGAGTAATCAGATAAACACCCTAGGCTAAGGGCCTACAACAATGTTGTCTTAGATTTTATGCACTGTTTCCTAGAATATTAATTATCTCTTATTCTTAGGGCTCAAAATATTTTAGCTGATGAATTGGCTACTTCAGCCAACACTTGTAAGATGCCTTTTCATCCTAATAGAAAATTTGAGGTTGAAGTGAAGCATAGGCTAGCTGTTCCTGATAACATTAGATATTGGCAGGTTTTTGGTAGTGATAAGCAGGTAGAATTTTTTTTAGAGTTAAAAGAAGAATTTGAGAATCATGTAGATAATGATATGAATGAAATAATGTTGAATGATATTGATGAAAGTCTAGAAGAGTTTGAGGTCCTACTTTTTAAAGACAATGTGTTTCCAAGGGGTTTTGTACCATAAGAAGAGCTCTTTTATTTTAATGATGTGGCTAAAAATCCAAAGATAGAACCTGTAGGAGCTAAGGTTGAAGATTGTAATATAGGTACTGAGGAAAATCCTAAGATTGTAAAGCTTTTCAAGTCCTTACCTCCTAATGAAAAACTGAAGTACATTGATCTACTAAAAGAATGTTCTGATGTGTTTGCTTGGGGTTATGAAGACTTAAAGGCATATGATACTAGTATTATACAACATACCATTCCCATCAAAGAGGACCAAAACTCTTTCAAGAAGAAATTAAGGAGGGTAAATCCCATTATAATATCCTAGATAGAAAAAGAGGTTAAAATTTTTTTTGATGGAAAAATCATTGTGCCTTTAAGATTTTCAAAATGGGTGTCAAATCTAGTGCCAACAAACAAAAAGACAAGAGAAATAAGACTATGTGTAGATTTTAGGAATCTGAACAAAGTGTCACTTAAAGATATCTACCCTCAACTTTTTGATGAAAAAATCATTGTGCCTTTAATATTTTCAAAATGGGTGTCAAATCTAGTGCTAACAAGCAAAAGGACAAGAGAAATAAGACTATGTGTAGATTCCAGGAATCTGAACAAAGTGTCACTTAAAGATAACTACCCTCTACCTAAAATGGATCATATTTTACAAAAGGTAGTTGGTTCTAGCATAAATTCTTTGCTTGATGGTTTTTCAGGATATAACCAAATTTTGGTGCATCCCGATGATGAGCATAAAACAACTTTTACAACACCATGGGGAACCTTTATGCATGTAAAGATGCCCTTTGGCCTTATGAATGCAGGGGCCACTTTCCAGAGAGCAATGGATATTTCTTTTGTAGATGAGAAGGATATATTTATTGTGATTTGTTTAGATGACATTACTATATTTTCCAAAACAAATGAAAATCACTTGCTTCACTTAAGGAGCGTTTTTGAGAAATGTAGGAAATAAGATATTTCCTTAAACTGCAAAAAGACTCTTTTTGGTTTAGAGGAAGGAACACTACTTGGTCACATTATTTCTAAATATGGTATTAGAATAGAACCTAGTAGAGTTGAAGCCATAATGAAGATTGACCCTCCCAGGAACAAAAAAGAAGTTTAATCTTTCATTGGCAGGATAAATTTCCTGAGAAGATTCATCCCAAACCTAGCCAATATTTTAAGAGCAATCATCAACATGATGAAGAAGGATACTTAGATAAAATTCAGTAGTGAAGCTAAAAAATATTTCAGTGAACTGAAATTAGCCTTGACATGTGCTCGTTTTAATTAGTCTTGATTTTACTAAATATTTCATAATTTTTTATTTTGCATCAGAACACACTATTACAACAGTTTTCTTGCAAAAAAATGAGGGACATGAACAACCAATAGAATTTTTCAAAAGAGATTTAAGATATGCCTCCTTGAACTAAAATATCATGGAAAAAAAAGATTTTTCCTTAGTAAAGGCACTTAAGGACTTCAGATTCTATATTCTACATACCCACATAATTGCTTTTGTTCCAAGTGCAGTAGTGAAAGATATCCTCACTCAGATTGATCCAGATGGGAAAAGAGGAAAATGGATTGTTGTAACTTGACAATATGACATTGAGATAAAGCCTACTAAACTCATCAAAGGTCAAGGAGTAGCCAAACTAATGGCCAAGTCAAATTTTCATGCACTGGACATAAATTTTGTAGTTGCTCTAGATGAACAACAAGATATGACAACTCCACATGTATCAAAAAAATTTCTTACTTCCCCCTAGTATGTAGATATTGTGTATGTTTTGCATAATTTACAAGCTCCTGCTAGTTTGACCAAAAGCAAGGATAGATTTCTTAAACTAAGAGTTGTAAAGTTCTACATTCTGAATCAACATCTATATTGGAAAGATGTTGGGGGCATTTTACTGAATTGTTTATTAAAGGATGAAGCAGATAAATTCACGGAGGAATTTCATCAAGGTGACTATGGAGGAAATTTATGCTAGAAGGCCACAGCCAACAAAATCATGAAATATGTTTTTTATTGGCCTACCTTGTTTTCCCCTGTAGCAAGAAAATAAAAATGTCGTTTTGAAATTTTGAAAATGTCAATTTCATAATGTTTTACACTTTGATTAAAAATGTTTTATGTTAGAGAATAATATGACAAATTTCGTTTGTCATTTATTGTTATGTATCACACTGGAATAAGTGGCCACAATCATCCCCACCAATATCTATAGTGGAGGGATGATTTCGCCCCCCTCCCCGCATTCTTGATAGTTATCATGAGGGGGTAGGGAGCGAAAAGTGGTTTCTGCTAAAACCTCTTGGGCTAACATGGCATCTCCTGGAGTATTTTGGGGGGTCCCTCCCAATACCACTTACTAACAGCACCCCCCCTTGAAATACTGCCTCACTATCTCCTACCAACGACTTGTTCTCCTCCGCCACTCATCCCCCGCCACATGTCTTCTCCCCAACCACCATCTATCCTACCACATCACCCCTTACACATCAAAGATAGTTGTTCAACATTCAATATATCGTGAACTCCTAAATGAATGTTATTTTGTTTAAATTTCCCATGGTTATTCATTTTAACAATAAATATCTCGCGCTCCATAAACAATAATTATACCATTATCCAACCAATCTAAATTATTATAAAAACCCTTGGAGGCGAGCAATGCATTTCTTTCAACCGTACATTGATCTTGCATTTCCAAAAATCAAGTTGTCAACAATTGTTAACCTTCTAAAACAAATTTCACCTCGCACAGTCGACATATTCCACGCGGGTAACTGTGTTCGTCAAATTTATTTATATCAAGCATTTTTCTGTGATTTTTCTTTCACCTCCTGTATTTCATTTCTAATATGTCAACCCGAAAAGGAAAGGGAAAGGTTATAGATATAAATCCCATCATTCCCCGGTCCCTGATTTTGACAAATCCCCTCTTATTGACACCCTGTATAAAATTGTTGAGACCTAGTCTGAATTTGACCTATATGAACTCCATAACTGGGAAAAACAAAAATTCATGGATAAAAGTGATGATCTTAGAATTTGGGAATCCCTTTTCCTTCAATTCATCTTCCCCCAAACTCACTTTTTCCCTGAATTTTCTGTTTGGTTCCATCTCCAATATCTGCCAAGCCAAAAAGTTGTCATTTCCCATAATAATGAAGTCATTTTCTCCATTTCCCCTAAAAGTGTCTGCCAAGCCCTGCAAGTTTAATACTAGACCTCCCATCATCCTTTCTTAGTCAGTGTCCTGATGGAATTATATAAAAAACTGACTTTCCCTCATAGAGCACAAATTTTTGAATGTTTCCTTCCAAAAAATGTTGAATTACCCCATATCCGGTCTCAATCTTCCCATAAATTTCCAAACAGGTGATTTCTATGGTAACCCGACTACTTGGGTATCATAATGATCATTGGGTAGATGAGATAGTTCTAGGATTTTTATCAATTTTTGTAGTTGGAAAACAACCATGAATTCTTTTCAACTATAGTTAGTTTCTGTCTAATTCAATCGATGATCAGTTTGTAAATTTCAAAGCAGAAGGTGATTTTAAGTATCAGTCAATTTTGGTTTACCTTATGCTATTTTATTAGTCAAACAAGTTCATATTTCCTTTACAGAAGACAGATAATGAAGGAAATCCTTTTTCAGTAATTCGCTGGACTTCTCTAGTTAGAAATAACTCAGAGGAGTATTCTTATACTGACTTTGTTGATAAATTTCTACATACATCATTATGTTTGCTTAATAGTGATCTGATCCCAACGATTTCACCAGAGATAAAGAAGTTTTTTCACTTGTCAGAGCAATCTAAAGTTGGAGGCTGGTATTTATACCAGAATTACACTGAAATTAGAGTGTATGGATTAGAGCTACCTCCTTATAGGTTTCCAGTATTTGTACTGGTCATAATATTTGCGTTAGAATAATTTAGGAAAATTCTAAATATGGATGAGCTACATTTTTTCTCCTACAAAAAGAAATCAAAATTCAAGTTGAAGGCTCATGTAGGTCCCTATATTATCAACACCATAGCTGAAACAAAGGAGGTAGAAGCTATTTTCAGTCAAATGAAATTCAAGCCTAGTTTTTCTTGGTCTTATGATCCCCTAGGAGGAAAATTGCTTCATATGCTCATACACCAAGGCACATAATTGAAGAGTATGCTAACCAGGAGGAATGGACAAAGGGCACTTTACAAGAAGCTAAAGAGCAACTGGTTATTCAATCATCCATGTCGACACCTATTCCTAATGAGAAGGAGGCAAAAAGGGGAAGAGGGGACATGTCCCCTACTGATTTTGAAACACAAGGTGCAAAATTTATTGTTTTTAAAAGGAAAAAGAAGGATCCAAGAACTACTCAAAAATCAGACCCTCAAGCTGACCTCAAGCTGATCCTCCTTTAATTACTATCCAAGATGAATATCCAAAAGAAAGAGATACACAATAGTAGGCCATGGTAGTTTTATCAGGAACTCCTGTCACTCCTCTTCCTCAAACTGAGGAAACCATTCAATCATCTGCTGCAAAAACTACAGTCCAGTCTCCAGTATCATCTAGTTCTCAAATTTCCACTCAGCAGAGCATATTTTCAAGGCATAGGGTGATAAAGTTGAAGAATGAAGCTTTGAAAGCTTCAACCTACTCAAAATTTTGGAAGAAGACAACTAAAACACAAAAATGATTTCTCTCTACATTCGACTCAGAGAAAGGATAGTTCCAAATGGCCTTCCTGGAACCTTTATTTTTAGCTCCCAAGAGTGTTGAAGACTACAAAGCTTCCATTTTCACAATTGATACCAAGAAGATACATGAAATTGATCAAATAAATTTACACGAGCAAACAGGGGAGCTCATTGTTTCAACACTTACCAGCTCGGCCATGGCTACTTTCAAACTACAGTCATCTTTGAACGACGTGCATTCCCAATTGAAGATTGAGAAGTTGTCCTCAATTGCTATATACAAAATAATTAAATATCTAGAATATTTTATAATAAAACTTGGACATAACCTTGCTGATATCAAGGCATAAAAAGAGATCATAAAGAGAAAAGAGGCAGATATTCAAGCATTGAGGAAGCAACTAAAGCTACCCTCCACAACACATCCTTAAGCTAAAGAAGTTTCCAATATCGAAATAGAAAAGGAAAGTTGTTTACCATGGTTGTTGAGAAGAATGCACAAATACAAAAGATGGAGCATCACATGGAAGCACTGTTAAAAGAGAAAGAATAGTGGGAAGGAGTAGCAAGGACATCTACATTAGGCACATGTACAAAATCAGAAACTTTAGCAAAGGAAACATCTTCAGTTTCTACATAAGAGCTTATCAGATTTTTGGAATAATTGTCATCAGTTGAGGCCAATAAAGAGAAATTGTTAGCAACATTAACATGGATGGGGGAGATTAAAATTAAAACTGATAATGCATATTTCACAAAAATGTAGAAACTCTATAATCTCATTCAACAAATTCAAAAATATGAGGACCAGTCTTTTCTCATTCAAATTTTGGCAGAGGCCAAGAATAACATTTAGTAGAATATAAATTCCAATATAATGGATATGTGGCCTTCAATTCAAATGACTTTTGAGCAGGAGGAACTCATGAAAGGTGTCAAGACAACAATACAAAACACTAAAGCATATTTGAAGCACAGACTAGAAGAGGCACAAAAGATTATCAAATTGTTAAACTCCAAAACCAAGGATGAACTAGAAGACCTGAATATTACCGATGAGATAGCAAAAGTAATATAAGTTAAGAGGGTCTTAACAAAAAAGAATTTGATGATATCGATAGAGAACAAATGCAAAAACCTTCAGTTGCAAGTCAGGAGGTTCAGCGAAAAATCACACTGCTACAGGAAAAGGGTTTACCTACTCTGAGGAATTCTAATGGAAAATTGATTCCATTAGAAAACTACCAGGAGTAGCTGTGTAACATAGATGTTGATGATTCAAATTTTGTAAAGGCCAAGGGAGTTATTAGTGGAGAACAATTTATAGAAGCCCTACAGTTTGACTTGAATATTTAGCATGAGATTCACCACCTTTTTTTCAAAAAGCCAACATTTGACATTTACAATGAAGTGGATGAAAGGTTCAGAAAAATGGTAAACTTTTCCATCCCAAGTGAAGAAAGGTGAGACTGGTTGCTAGAGTTGATCAAGTAAAGTAGAAATGAAGCCCTGAAATCTAGGTAGTAGAGGAACAACATTTGCAGAAAAATAACCACGGTCAACAACAAATTCCTTCAAAACCTCCACAAAGCAGTGAATTTTAGTAGAACCCATTTGAGGGCTTGCAACAAAGGAATTTTGATACAAATTCTCCTCAATTAAGAAGCTAGGTCATATTAAGGGTTTGGTTCAACTTCCCCACATCCAACCTATCAGGATAGGGAGGCGAGCTTGAAGATAGTAAGGGATCTGAGTTTTGGGGGGTAGGCTTTATTATAACATGAATGCTTGAATGATTAGGAGTTTCCTCCTCATTTTTTCCTCAACGATGACTCAAGGACATTTTTATTTTTCTACAACCTTCCCCAACCTCAGTTGAAGGTCTTTGACCTCAATCAACGTGATTTGATATGTAGGGAAAGGGGGCAGTTTAGTGGGAGCAATCTGCTTAACTGCTTTATTGTTGTGGGTTGGCACTAGTTGTGCAAGCAATTATGTTGGCCTAAAATATGGAGGTAATGATAGTTGAGGTGGTAGAGGCTGCATTTACTTTGGAAAACTAGTTGGTTAGTAAGAATGAGTCTATGAGTAAAGTGGATATGGTGCAAGATATGGTTGTAGACATGGCACTGGTATGGAAAAGTGGGATATGAAGGCCCTCTCTGCCCTTACGGCCAAGGATGGTTTTGGAAATAGTGTGGGGGATACCCTTACCATGGTAATAAAGAATTTAAATTCTGAAACTAATTTTCTTTCCCATGAAAATTAGGAATATTTTTTGTAGATTCAGATTGCATACCTAAACTTACCTTCTACCATGGTTTTTTCATTCACACTACATGTTGTGGTTCAGAAGTTTGGTTTCCCTCTCGAAAAATAACCTTCAAGCTTGGTATGGAGGTACATTGATATCTATAATTGTCTCCTACACAAATAACATAAGTGTGAGGGACATTTGCAAGACAATCATGCAATGGGTATTTATGTCTACATTTTGGGCAAAAGATAGAGAGTGCAACATCCTCATCGTATTGCTTCTTTTTAAACTCTAAAACATCTAATTTCAAATTTAAATTTTTAGGTAAGTAAGTCTTAAAATTTTTGAACATATGTACAAGTTCATTTTTAATAACACTAGTTCCAGATTTGATATTTTTAAAAGAAATATCTCTTAAACCTCTTTCAAAATTAGACTGATTGTGTGAATATTTCCTACACAATTCACAAATATGATCAAAAGTCAATGAAGACACATCTCCCTATCCTAAAATAGTTAATAAATTGATTGATTCATCCAAAATGCCTTATAAAAATATGGTTCTAAAAGTGTCTGGGTCTAATCTTGGGAGATTATATAAAAACCTTTCAAGGTAGTATTCAAGACTTTTTTCCTTCTTGTTGTGTCATTCTAAGAATTTCATCTTGTAAATCACGAGCCTTACACTATTCTTAGTATTTTCCAAGGAATATCCTTATCATTCCATCCCATGTTTGAATGGTATTCCCCCCAACCCCGTGAACCAACATAAAGATTTGTCCTTTAGGGTAACATGGAAAAGTTTAACTCTTTGGGCATGGGACGAGTAATCATAGGTCCTGCAAAATATATCAAATTAAAAAAGAAACAAATCTAGATCTTCATGAACATTACCATGAAAATGTGGGAGGAATGACAAAGGATTGTTTTTCATCTAAGCAATAGAATCATGGTCCACGATTGGGAACCCAAAAGTAATTTCCTCATGTGCATTATTCTCACCATAACCTTCACCATTTCCTTCCTCATCATCTACCATATTATAATTATCCCCAATTAGGCTATACCTAATATCCAGTGATAAGGATTGAGGTTGACTATTCCTTGGATCTTTCCCTCCTATAGAACTAGCCATAGAAGGAGGATTGACTGCAAAAATTACCCTCTTATCCCTTGCTGGCTGAGATACACTTGAATAGTTGTCTCCATAATTCAAGGGTAGTGTTGAGACCTATCATACCATCTTATATTTATGCCAAATAGTCTTATCTTTCATCCTTGGTGTAGAGAAGGATTAGTGTATTCTTGGTTGACGAAAGGAAGATCTGAAGTCCAAAAACCAAAGGGAAATGAGAAGGAAGGTTGATATTTAATCGAGAGCCAAAATCAAATGGTAAAGACGAAATTTAGAGGATGATATCACAAGGAAGGGCCAAAATTTCGGGGGTCGATCATATTGGAACTCGATATCGGAAGGAACTACAAGCATCATATCGGGACTTTGGGATATCGGGGGTGAGAGCATAAGTGTCCTCAACAGTTTATCTAAAAGGCGAGACCAAAATTGAATATCAGAGAAGGCAATTAGAAGGAGAGGTGAAGAGCATGTCGAAGCCTCAGAATTTCAAAACCTAATATCAGAAGGAGAATACCTCAGAGTGGTGTGGTATCAGAATATCGGAGTTTTGTAACTTCTTAAAAAATGGATTTCTTTAAAAGTGGAAAAGTAGTGAGCAGCAGCTAAAATACAAATGAAAATCATCACAACCAAGGACACCAAGGACCTTTTCTCCCTCCCACTGAGGATACATGGAAGAAGATAATTGGCTTCGAGAAGCTGACGAGGCATATGATGTTAGTATGACGTAGTTAGACGATGTACACGTGGCAGTTAGTTTTGGTAGTTTGGGGGACCTAATTAAGAAAATCGGGGTAACATGTGTCACTACTTAGAAGGTGCCACATGGAGTTGATGATGTGAACCTGATGTCATTTCATAGGTCGGTATTTTAGAGATTGGAGTTTTTGTAACTCCTATTAAATTATTTTATAAAAAAAATTGATCTGATAAAGGGGATTTAAAATCTCAAATGTTGTATTATATGAAAGCCTACAGTCACAGGAAATAGTTTCATGGCGAATAAGAAATAAGGAGCTAAACGAAGAGGAGCTAGGGGTATCAAGAGATTATGATTTCATAACATTATTTTGATCAGAGTTATGATATATTAAGGCTTGATGTTGCAGCAAAGGAGTATGGAAGATGAATGGGTCAACAACTTAGTAAATGCATGCAAAAGGTTGGTGTCGCAAGAGTAATTGCAACTGCAAATATTGTTGGGTCAAGGCGAGAAGGACCATGATCTATAGAGAGAAGTTCGGTCCTATCTTGTGATGAGAAGTAAGTCATCCCCGATATAGAATGCACGTGAGAGGGTATTAAATAGAAAAAAAACCATCAGTTCAAAGAAGCCATGTTGTTATAATGTTGATCTTTGTGGAGTGTGACTAAGAATTAATTCTCAGTATGGATATCACTAAGAGACCCATTCTCAATGATTAATGATGCTTAATGCGAGCAGTTTGTCAATGCCCCACAACTTTAGATCATCATCCCACCAGGAAACTAGATAATGGAACTTGATTCCACCTCAGGAAATCAGAGGAATCAACAAGGGAGAATTTTCACTATGTCAATCATACACCTCATGTTCTATGTTTTGTAAATATTTCACTCCAAAGAGGAATTAAAATATGTTAGGAAAACTATGCCACTGGCATGATCAAACAATTGTAACCTACAAGATATTGTGTAACTTTTTGAACTCTCTCCCCCTATAAAAGGGAAGAAGAACTTAATAGGAAGCATTCAATTTTCCTGGTTTCAAAGGTTGTTATTATTTTGCAAATCCCATAAGTTGGGCTTGAAACATGTGTCCCATTCTTGAAGATTAATGAAGAAATTTTTGGTGATTCCAAGCTTTTGAGATATGTAGTATGTGTTCTACCTTTGTATGTATTTTCATGTGTATTTTTCTTCTTTGGAGATTGTGTAATTGTAGCTGCTAGATTCAATCTTAAATAAAAAATTTACTAATGTTATGTGATAGTAGATTATACCTACTAGATTGTATATTTATCTATGTTAAGTGTTAGCAAATAGTACTTGTGAGACATTGATTTAGGACACCTTAAAACGGCTCCATAATTTATGTATTTCATGTCCTTTATCTCTCCATGATTCTACTAGGATTTATTGCATATGATTATGTGTTTAGCCAACCCCTTGCATCAATTTCCTCTCTTCCATTTGTCCTTTCGATATTTACTACAATGAAAAATTAAGTTCCATTCTCTGTGTTTTGGCCACCATACGTGATCATTTATTCCTGAGGAATGATACATTTTTCACATGTATATTGAAGTTGTCTCTGAGAAAGGTAATTGAACCAAAGTCTAAATCACCTTACATCCATCTCTTGAGACATACTGATTTATCTTCAAGAGAGACTAAGATGTCATATGCATTGATCTCTTCTCAACTCAGGGTTGTCTCCAGGAGCTACAACATCTTCTGGTGCCATTGTCAGGGACTTGTTAGCCTTGGAGGCAAATGGTCCAAAAATGGATCCAAATATGCCCCAAAGTCTCCAAGTGTGCTTAAATAATTGTGCCAATGGATCTATTTATGCCCTCCAAATTTTCAATTTTGGCTTAAAGATCATCTAATGATCAAAATCGGTGCAAGAGGAAATCCCTTAGAAGGGCTGAAAATCACTATTAGGAGGCAAAAAACGAAAGGAGAACAGTGAAAAACCCATAGGCATAGGCTTGAATAGGGCATTGCATAGCCACCGTTAGATCTGGCTGATCAACAACCAAGATCTATGTGGCAAATCGCATATCGGCTGGGTAGAGGTGACAGGCTCAAAGCAGGCAGAAGACACCGTCGATCAATGATTCACATTGGCGGGGAGCTATATTATATGTAAATAGCAGGCCCGGGGAATGAGCGAGCAGTGATTGCAATCAGATCGCATTGTTGTATTGCATCGACGTACTACCATGGGGCGGGACCTCTACACGTACATATGGGCGACCTGAAGAGCTAGACCCAACGACATTATAGCTGGGAATGTATATATTTTGAGATCCAAAGAGGGTCGTTTTCAATGGTTTTTGATGTATTTTCGTTTATATAAATGAAATACAAAGGGAAGCTGGGTTTGCGATATGCAATGAGACTGTTATAGACATATTTGGGCATTGCAACCCCAATCAAATATGTCCATAAAACAAGGGATTCTAAACCCCTAAAAGTGTTTTTTCATACCCTAAAGGATCAAGGTCAACTGATTACATCATTTCCCAGAAGTTCTCCCTGAAAAACTGCTCAGAACTGGTCAAAACTAGACCATACAGACTACTCCATGCTGAGGGTACGATGCATCTCACTTGCTACACACAAAGGGTGTGATGCATACTGAAAAACCCTTTTGTAGGGTGCAATGAGCGAGAGCAGACAAATAACA
This sequence comes from Pinus taeda, assembly GCA_000404065.3. NCBI lineage: Eukaryota > Viridiplantae > Streptophyta > Pinopsida > Pinales > Pinaceae > Pinus > Pinus taeda. The sequence continues at coordinate 306,879 of APFE031757876.1, forward strand.
GAGGCAGTTTTCTAGGTGGAAACCCAGAGAATCTTCTAGAAACTGCTCATATGACACTTGCCTCTCTGAATTCGCCCAAGGATAAGTAAGAGATCATGAAATCTCCAAGTGGAACCAAGAACTATCAGTGAAATGACACTAATCAAAATCCCAGAAGCTGACTCACCCCCTTGCAAATATCTATATATGTATCACTCATCCTAGAGATCCAGAGGCTGGAATTTTGTATTTGGTAAGGAAGTGTTGTTGGTTTCTCTGTGAAGCATTGTATTGTTGGGTGATCTAGCTTTTCATGAGGTGAAGAGGGTTGTCATGCTGGGAGGATGACGCTGGATGAGACATATGGGTTGTAATCCTCTCTTCTACTACTTCTATCAATAAAGCTATTTGAGTTTTCGTCCATATATTTGTATATTTCTGAATCTTGTATTTGTGTATGCATTTGTATGGTTAATGTACATCTGATTCTACATTGTTTATGGTTATAGATCTCTATTCTTTGATGGTATTTTTATGTTTTGCCTCTACAGGTGTTCTTTGAAGTGGGACAAGTGAGAAAGGAGTGGCAAAGCTCTATCAAAGGAGAGAGGAAACAAGCAAGGAGCCAAGCAAAAGACTAAGGTTGGTGCTCTCTACTTCTCTCTCATCTATCTCCCATAAAGGAAAACACAAGTTACTTTGAATTGTTTGTTTCTAAGATAGCTGCCCGTCTTAGTGGGACTAGCAGATCTGAATAGACACTAGCTTTCCCAGAAACAAAATGGCGACTCCACTATGGAATGAATAGTTTGTTTGTTTGTTGATGTTGTTTGCTTTATAAACTACAGGTGGATCCTAAAGCTAAGCCAGCTAGCCTTCGAACTCCCTTGCAACTGCAAAGTAGATCAACGCTGCTTCAGTCAATCTCTGAGTTGGTTTATGAACTGAACATCTGACTTGCAAACATCCTAAGTGCCATGGTGGTAGCTCAAATAACCTCATTAGATCAGCCCCTATACTTTGTGTTTACTGTCTATCATAAGCTTAGCCTAAATCCCTGAACTTAGCTGCAAACTGTGAGTGAAAACCAAGCTCAGTCTCGTCCTTGGACCATCGCACTGTCTCTCATTGGCAGTCTAGATGCATCGCACCTCCCATGTACTGCAAGTGAGATGCATCCCTGTTTCCCCTAAGGACAGGTGCAATGATTAAATGAGACTGTTTCTCTCTCCAGATTTTGGTTTTTTCTTCATTGTTTTCGGCTCTATTTAGTAGTTTTGCTGCCTATGATCAGTATATCACTGTTGAAAACTTCTTCCTTTACATTATTCAGCCTCCATTGATAAGGAATTATGAATGTTTTTATGTATTTTTCATCATTTACAGTCCTCCTTTGCAAAAAGTAGCTTAATCGAACTGTTGTCTTTTGATTCGAAAGTGTCGCAAATGTCGTTTTCAGTCAAGAAAAGAGTGTCGTAAAGTCTTCCTCTTTTAGATAGTCGATTACACTTTTGCTATTGTATTTGATTTGAATTATCAATTCTTTGAAGTGTCGAAAATAGTTTTCCATTTGAAAGTGAAAGTGTCGTCTTAGTCTTCCTTTCGTTTTTGAAAAGAAATTGCTAAAGTGTCGCTTTGAAGAAAAGAAGTTCAGATCTGTACATAGCTTTCTTTTTGTTATTCTCACATTAAGGAAATTGAAAAACAAATACATGCATGTGAATTTGCATTTATATTGCATGTGGAAATTGATTTAGGAAAAGTGCATTTAGTGTGTGCTCTTTGCTCTATGTTGAAAGAATCTTACTCTTCTTTCCTTAGTAGCTAGGATTTTCATTGCTAAAAGAAAAACGACTGTTTATCATCTTAGATTGCATATTTAGGAATTGTATATCTACATCACACAGTGAACCTTGAAAGGAAAAGTTCTTAAGAAAGATCAACTATAAAATAAATCTCAATGAACATAAAAACTCTTTGGAACCTAACGCACAACATCTAGAAGTCTAGGCTAGAGACGTATTCTAGCGTCATAAAGCCTGGTAACTATCGTTTTCATCGTAGGTTGGGTGATTCCTCCTCTTTGATACGACAAGTGCCAGTACAAACTTGTGCTCCCATGTACCGTCGAGTATATATTGGGAGACCACAATAGGCTGATATCCTTTATCCTTAGGAATCCATGTCTGCCACACTATCGATCACAATGCACTGAACACATCGTTTAGGAAGATTGACTGCCATACATAAAGTCCTCAGTAATTTCTCTATAATTTACCACCGAGGTGTATATTGCAGTTTTGCGATTGGTTTGGTAATCTCTCTATCTATATTTCTAGAGTAGTCACTTTCATTCCTTTTCTGACTCCTTAAAATAAAAGGTCTATCTAAGCACTTGTCACTTCAGGCTCATTAAAAATTGAAGGTGACTAGAGTCTTCTTTAGCTTTTTCTCGACTCTTAAAAATTGAGAAAGCAAGTTGTGTCAAAGCATCATAAAATGTATTTTATTCGGAATAACATCACTATTCCCTCATCAGTCTTAGGTTGGGAAAATGGAGTCCACCAATCAAGGGTTTCCCCTTGGGGAAAATCCTAGTCATTTTTCTTCTTGGGGAGATATTGGTGCTCCATACATGGCTACATTGTCCCTTCTAGGACTCACATTTGGCCTGCCAGTTGTTATCACTCAGGTTGTTCCCCAAGGTTGTAGGAAAGGGAATACGGCCAAGGTAACCACAGACCAATCTTTTAGATACAGGTTCTAGCCAATCTGCATCTAGAAAGGGCTCTCTCTTTATAATTTAGCTTTGTTTTTAGGTATATTAGGCTAGTTATGAAGTACAAGGGTTTTTTTTTTAGTTCGGTTGGAAGGAAAGAAGGGGGACTCAATAGCACAGTGAGGTAAAACTGAAACATTTCAGTCCATTGGGCATGATGGAGTAAAAGAAGGATGGCTTCCTGGGTTAGGTTTCTTACCAAAGGCTTTATCACAAAGAAAGGTACTCGAATATGGAACAATTTATAGGCTGGAATCAGATGGAATGGAGTCAATGGGTGAAGGGCAATTAAGAATCCTTCATCATATTGATAGAGGGAAAATGGATGATTACTGCTAAGGAGAAATTAATAATTCCTTAGCTAATATTCAAGATGAAAGAACCAGGGGAAATAGGAGCAACTAATAACTCATTGTTTATACTAATTCTGAAGAAAACATTAATAATAACAGAGACTGAACACAGAGTGCAAACAAGCAAATTCTGAGTTATTCTTTTTCTCTATTATTTAGATCATGAAACATATATGATATAGTAAACACAAAAACTGTAAGACACAAGTTATAAGGGACTTATTGATCCACAAAACGATTCAAGAATTCTGTAACATGATCCTTAGCATCAATTCTTCACCCAGTGAGCTCGACAAAAATGGTTCCAACAGCTTTTTTATTTCCAAAATTGTTCAATATTACAATCAAAACTATGAACATCCACTATCAACCAGCCAACCCGAAATACTTCGTCTGGGGGGGTATTTATACAAAAATGTCAAGATATTATACAAAATATCTGATAGAAATAATATCTGCTAACAATTTAATGCTTCTTTTACATAGATAGAGACAGACAGTCTCGAAAATAGGGAGACAATAAATAGATGCAATAAATTCATGTTGCGTCGGTTGATCCGTATTTATGAGATGTACTGGAGATAGGTGCTGCAAGTCGGTTCCCAGTTGTCTTCGACTGATCCTCTATGCTGGTTATTCTACCTTGGCTGGATTTTATTTAACTCTGATGTGATGCACTTTGAACCATGGGAATGTGATTCATTCCTTTTTTCTGCATTATAGTAAATGGTCCAAAATTTTACACTGACCAAAGATAATTTACAGGATCTCTAACATGCTTTGCCACTATTCTGGTCCTGGTAATTTATGTCTCTGCAGCTTCCTCAAAGTTTCTTCGGTTTTTGTGTACCTGAAGAAATTAGGTGGGATGGTGAACAAATGTTCTACCTCATGCTCTATGTAGAATAGATTTTCCAGGCTGTCATAAAGGGACTGGCCAGATGGAAGTGCCTTCTCTCCTGAAGTGCTTGAAGATGCATTAGCTTAATTAGCAACATATGTATTTAATCTATGTACATAGTCCTTGTGCTTCATCAGAAGATCATTACTTCCAAAAGGACTTGGCAAACCTTTTTGATGCAGGACTGTAAATTTTTCTATGAAAGAATCAATTTCTACCTGCATGTCCTGGCATCTTCTGTCCAAATTTTTCATTAGAGTTCTCATGGTTAGAACTCTCTTTATGTCCAGAATGGTGCCTATTCTGTCTCTAATATCCAGTGCTTGTAGTTCTTCACTGGTCTTGGTGTTCAAAAAATGTATCAGCCTGTTAGCTTGCTCAAGCATATGTCCCGAAAAGGCTCTTGTTTTCTGAATTTCCACTTGGGCAACTCCTATCAAATTAATCTGTTCATAAATGGTTTGGATAGACCTCCACATATCACTAAGGGTTTGAGTGATGTTGGTCCACAAAATGCCTTTGATTTCTCCCAGAGGCTTATCTCAAGAGAGGTCCTTTTCCAATGCCTTCACCTTGTTCTCTAATGCTTTAACCTCTCTTGTCTTTTCTACCACAGTCATCTTGGATTTGTCATAACTCACTTCTAATTTTGCCAATTTCTCTTTTTCTTCTTTCAATTCTGATACTCGGAGTTTTAATTCCTCCATGGCTTTTATTAACTCCTTTGTTGTCATGGTAATGCTACTTCCTGCTGCTGTTGTAGCTGCTGCTGAGGTACCTGTGGTGATCTCTGCTATTGATACTGGGACAGTGGGAGGCACTATTGTTGTAACTATAGGAGGGGCAGTTGTGACTGTTGGAGCTACTTCAAGTGGTTGGGAAGTTGACTCTCCTTGCTTCTCTTGTAGTGCTTTCTCCAATGCCTGCTCTGTCTCACTCAATCTCTCATTTAGCCTCATGAACAGGTCCATCATGTCCTCCTCTGACTTCTGCTGTACAACTTCTGTTGTTTGTGGATGCATAGTAGGAGGCAGTTTTAATTGTTTCCTGAGGGCAGCAATGTCCTCTTCCTTCTTCTTCATCAATGCCTTTATGCCTTTGGCATCTTTGGGATCATGTCCCAGTTCAATAATAATATCTTCCAAGGATTTGATCTTGTTGTCCTTGGTTAGAGAGGAAGCCTTCTCCAAATCTAGTTGAGCGGAGGTGTTGTTCAATGAGTTCTGCAATTTGTGAGCCAACATTGCTTTATGTTCTAGTGTGGAGTAGACCATCTCTCCAGTTTGTTTATGCAGCTCAATCTGGTCCATAGGATGAATGTCTTTGGCAAGGACCTCCAGATTTGTTTTGATGTAGTGAGCTGTTGCACTTTAGGCTTAAAGTGACTCAAGATCATTTTACCTTCTTTAATGTCATGTGCAGACATTAACCTTTGCTGGTTGGTGGGGGCCATCTTGAGAAACTGATTATAAAGTTGCAGCCTCAGTGGGTCATTCTGGGCTTTTATCTCCGTGAATGTTCTTTTGATATCAGAACCTTGCTTGCTTTGTAGCCTAGTGGATGAAACTTCCACACTATGCTACCTTTCTAAGTCCTGCCTCTGAGAGGTGGTGGATGTTTCTGTCACTGGAGATTTCTATGGGCTGGTTGCCCTCTCACCTCTTAGAATTTATATTGTTTCTTCAATGATTTCCTCTTCGGATAGAGGATTGAGTCTTTGCCTTTTTGCACCTGGCTATTCTGTAGGTCCACTGCTGGGTGTGGCCTCTTCTTTGTCTCTTTTCTTGCCCTTTTCCTCATTTAGAGGAGTCTGTAATGCTGGTATCTCTGGTTCTTTGGTCTGGACCAAAGGAATTTTCCTCTGCTGATCAGTCATTGCTTGCTTCTCTGTGTCTATCACTTCCTTTCCCTTTGATGTCCCTGTAGCTGGTGTAGTGCTTTCTTGTGTAGGCTACTGAGAAGTTCTAGCGGCGGATGTGTCAAATCCTATTTATTGAGGTAGCTTGAAAATTACCTGTCCAAAAGAGTCTAGGTCAAGGGTCTTTTCAAGATCTTTCATGGCTTATTCCATCACGTCTTGCTAAGTAAGCTCTTCTATTAATGTACCCTCTACCCACTCATCTTGATTAGCAAATTGCTCTATTTCAGGGATCCTAGAATGTTTATAGGCCGATAGCCTATTTTTTACTTTTATGTCACTTATAAAGCCATTTGGGTCATATGGTACCCACCAGAAAATTTTCTTCAATTTAAGATCTTCCCCCAATATCCTATTACCATCTTCCCATGCTTTCCTCTTGGTAATGATCAAAGGGCCTAACTGGTTTTTTATTCTTAGCTGGGCCTTTTTCTTTGCATTGCAAAAGTGAGTTAAATATGCATTGATAAGTTTCCTGAAATACTCCAGTGCAAATGGTCTCATAGGCACATATTTGGGCAGCTTATAAGGGCACAACTCACAACGATATATTCTGATTTCAGTGTGATTCTGGTAGAGGTACCAGTCACCTATTCTGTAGGTTTTGGAGAGCTGTAAAATCTTAAGCATATCACCAGAGAGTCTAGGAGGAGGAGTTCTCATCAGTAGAGAGGAGACCGAATGTATAAACAAGTCAATGAATTCATAGTAGGTATAAGGGGACCATGGACATTGTGGAAGGCTGAGGTCCAAAAGATCACAGACCTCTGCACTCCTTTAGAATCCAATTTTCTGATGGGAAACTGAAAACTGTCTGGTTGATAATACAGAAACAGATGTTATATATAAGATGTGTACTTGAAGACTCCTTCTCTGTCTAGACTCATGAATTGGTCATGGATCTTGTTGGCAATGACAGTAGCATAGTCATATTTGACAGCAGGGGGCTGTCCCAGAGTAAACATGGACAACAAAACTAAGGTGGTCTCATCAACATATTCACTTGTCTTAAATCCCAGGACATAGTATATCATATCAATAATGAATCTTGCAGCTTCATTGAACTAGACATGCACATAGGGAGGTGGGCCTTTGAGCTGGCAGTCTGGTCTCATAAACGTTTGAGCAATACAGGTTATCTTTGAATTGGGCAGTTTAGAGCCTTGCTCAAGCAAGAATCCCATAGAAAGAGGAGCCAGAGGCTGAGTGGGTTTGAAGTGTAACATCTCATTGATGGAATCAAGAGATATATAAAAGAGGACAGTTCCAAATGGAGTCATAACTGCTCTCTGGGAAGGTTCACAATTGGCATAGCATAGGTGGATAATATCTGGGAAAACATTGACTGAGGGGAGGTAGTACATGGGCAGGTTGGATTCCCATATTCCATAGAGATCAGAGTTACTTTGGTGACTGTTCCTAATTTCACAAAATGCTTGGAGGTGGTTTTTGTCACCAGTTAAGTCTCTGATTTGAAAATCTCTGTCAGCTAAGGGTAACCACTCCAGGTCTTTATGCGGTGCATTGAGGGGAGTAATGTTCAGGTCCACCGGAGCTTCCATGCTTGGTTAATGTATTTTTAATTGGAGGTCAAGCTTCTGTGAAAAACTGGTCTAAACAGCAGTTCTAGGTATATTTGTATGAAGGCAACAGGCTGAATTTAACTTGAATTTGGCTCCTTGGGAAAATTTACAAAGGAAAACTAAAATTTACAGGGTTCAAGAAGAGAATTGAGGTAAATACCTAACTTTAAAGGTGAACTGAGTACTTTGCAAGTTACAGGATGAGCTGGAGAGCAGGATGTTGAACTTTGTTGGCCGAGTGGCGGACTGTAAGCTTTGAGCAATGAACTAGACGTAATTTCGCATGCAAACAGTTTCGGAAAAAAAACGAATGAAAATGGGTGAAAATGACATTTTCATGAGCTTTTAACAAAAATTGGCTTCGCAGGGCTTTTTGGCGTTTTTTGGTTGGATGAAGTCATCGAGATCTGAAGTTTTCTCGTGATGTGGGGGTACGGATGCTGATGTGGAGGTGATGTGGCGATGACGTCAGTGGGCGGGGTCAGCGGGAGGGCGGTAAGTGGTATCGGCCTGCACTGCTTATGAGCCAGAGTGGTTTGGGGAGGAGGGGCAGCGAGCATGGCGGGAATGCACCACGCATCCATGGTACGGGTGCAATACCATAGTTCCCCGGGCAGTAAACTATGGATGGAGGGGGGGGGCACGATATGATCTGGAGCCATCCGATGGGACGGCGTCGATTGAATGGTTGGCGCTCTTTAGAAGCGACGAAGGGTTACGGTGTAGGGCCCATTTAATATTTTAAAGTTTTATCACACATCAGGGTCGTTTACCATTGGTTCGCGAGGTTGTAGGCTTGGTTATTAATTAACCAAAAGTTAATTAATCCCATGGTTGCACAGATAGGGTTATGGTTCTTAACAAGTTTCAAATAAACCAGCTAATCCATCTTTAAACAACAATTTCATAGTTTTATGGTTATAATAAACCGGGGTGGGGATATTAGGTATTTAGGGGTTTTTAGTATATTAACAATATATGGGAAAGGGGAAATAAGTATAGGGATTTATATAATAATGTTAAGAGTTAATATGTGAGATGTACTGAAAATGAGCGTTAAGTGAAATGTTAAGAAACTTAGGCTAAGGGAATGAAAAGGGTTTTACACAAGAAATGTGGCTTCTTCGCCTAAAGTAAGAACGTGGTTTTACTTAGGCTTTTTCATGAAATGGAGTGATTTAGGAGTATTGAGCAGATCTCAATATCCTTTGGGGGAGGTTAGTAAGTGATTTTGGGAGAAGTGTGAAGGGAAGTTAGACATGCCTCACTTGATTTGTAACCAAGCAATTGCCATGGTACTTATGATATCCATAAGATGAACATTTTTAAGGGACAAAATTAATCATAAGCATGCTTCTGCAACAAAAAACTGCCTACCACCCCTATTACACCTAACATTTTTTTTCTTCCTTTTCCTTTGGGTGCATTTGAACTAGCAAACCCACAACAATATTCTTTTGTTTTCTTTATATGCCAAGCCTATCTGAATCTATCCTTATAACATCCAAGGGCTCAGCTTTAACTGTTGAGATCCTTTGCTTCTCTACCTAACTATTCATCTGCCAAGATTGAACAGTTTGTACAGGTATAATTTTTCTATCTGTAAGACAATAAAATTCAAACATGAACCAACCAATACTAAGCTATTTGGCTATTCATCAATTGCAGCATAAATTTCAACAAACTGCACATGAAACTTTCATATACAAAATATGAAATAGTAGTGGCATTCGAACTTGCACACTTTCTTGGTCTTTTTGATTTGGGTTAATTTCTTTCATTTTCTTGACCATTTCATTCTTTTGCCCTTTGATTATTCTTTTAGGGCATTCCCTCTTTACATTTTTAAAATTTTTTATTTTTTCAAAATATGGAAAACCTTTGCAGCAGGGTGAAAGATGAACATATTAGGGATTTTAACCAGTCAATCATGAAATATGACACCTATTGGTATAGGAGCATAACACTAGCTCCACTTGGGGATGGCTTTTCCTGGTGAAAAGTCAAGAACAATAGGTCATACAACCTTATGTACAATTCTTGCTACATTCTAAAATTTTCCTTTGCTGTAAGTGAACAAACTGTAGAGAGGACCATGTAGAATATACACATCTCTCATGAGCTAATCCAAATAATTACACCTCTGTTTTGGATAGTTTATCTGAAAGTTTGTTCTCATATTTTCAACTCCCAAGTCTTCTACAATTTCTGGTAAACTAACAAAAGTAACACAAAAAGGTGGTAAAGTTCCTTGGCTGCTCCTCAAAAGTTTTCTACACATTCCTTCCCATTCTTATCGCTATGATAAACTGTAGAAAATAAACATCCTTATGTACAAGTTAGAGTTCCGATATATCAACAAACTGGATCAAAATAATGTTTCAGCATCCGACCATTAACTGGTCCATCTTCTACTTCTATACCATCCAGGCTCTTCAAAAAGTAAGTATTGTTTCCTTATACAACCTGGATGATAAAAGGCCCCCTCCATAGGGAGTCAAACTTCCCATGTTTTCCTTTATCTTCTCTCCTAGAGTCCCATTTCAAAACCTTGTCTCCAATATAGAAATCCTCTACCTTAGTCCTCTTATCAAATATCTTCTTGAGCTTTTCTTGTAGCACCTGAAATCTCTGATATACCTCTTTTCTGGTCTGCAGTAAATAAATAGTCTGATTTATTCTTCTCTGAATGTCATTGGGTTCTTCCTGCACTTGTTGTAGCAACTTCATCATAGGGACTCCCAAAGATGAATGGAATACAACCTCCATGCCATAAACCAATTCATAGGGGCTTGTTCAAATGGATCTCTTTGTAGTCAATCTATCCGCCCATAGTGCATTGATAAGCTTCTTATGCCAGTTTTTCTTGTTTTCTTCCAATACTTTCTTGATGATATTGATCAGGCTTTTATTGGATGGCTCAGCTAGACCATTACCTTGAGGGTAATAAGTTGTGGAGTGGCCTAAGGTAATGTGTTACTTGTGATAGAAATTGATCATTCTTTGGACTTGAAAGCAGCAACATTGTCTGTTATAATATTTTCAGGACAGCCAAATCTGGACAGGATGTTGGTTTCTAAGAATTGCATGATCACTGAATCATTGGCTTGTCTACAAGAGATGGCCTCTATCCACTTGGTGAAATAGTCTATGGCAGTTAGGATCCATTTATGTTGGTCGGATGAGGGAGGATGAATTTCCCCAATGAAGTCTAAACCCCATTGTTGGAATGGTCTTTCAGTGGAAATTGGTTTAAGGGGTAAAGGTAAAAGTTTCCTCTTGCCTTCAAATATTTGACATTTATGGCAAGAAGTAACAAACTTTTGACATCCACAAACAGGGTGGGCCAATAAAATCCAGCCCTTAGGATTTTATCAGCCGTTGATTTCCAGTACAAATGTCCACCACAATCCCCTGCATGAAGTTCTTTGAGTACCTTGTCAGTTTCATCTTTTATCAAACAATTTAATAGAACACCTTCATGATTTTGTTGAAAATAATACTGAGAGGGAGGGTGAATCACTATTATCTAGTCCTTTTGCTAACTCTTCCTTATTTATACTTTGAATTATTTTTGCATATCAGTACCATAAAATAATGAGCATGAACAAGAAAAACAGATAGTCACATCAAAGAACACCAGATATAAGGTGGAAACCCAATGTGGGTGAAAACCACCTGCTGCAATATGTCTCTATCTTCTTTCAAATTAGAAAACTCCTTTTACAATGGTCTTGTACTGGTGCAGTCCTTTACCAGTACGCAGGTTGCAACCTGCAGAGAGCTACAACTCTCTCTTGTTTTCCAGTCTCACCTGGAAGGGAGCTACACCCCCTACTTCTTTACAAGGACCACTTTTCATAAATTTTCAAACTGGATCCATATACATCAAATGATCATCAAGTACATATAAATTACAGTCAGCTGCAGTAACCAGATCAAAATAACAGAACTGGACCCAGAACACTTTATCAACAGAAAAAATCAGTCAACAGAAGATCTTAAGTCAGATACGCAATTTTCCTTTTACTGGCCTACGTCGCTATGCACTTCACCCTTTGCTTCTCTGCGTATACCCGCAGAGCTCCTTCTGCTACACTGCGTGACCACGCACTACTTCTTCTAATGCGCTGCGTACAGTACGCACCCAAATACACTATCGCGCCTCATACTTCACTGAAGGCACGCACCCAAAGACACTATCGCGCCGCATACTGTTTCTGTGCGTACGCACCTGAACCACCGTCACTCTGTGTACCCACGCACTGCTCCTTCGTTGCCTTAGCGTACCCACGCATTGCGCCTTTGTCACCCCTGCGTACCCACGCACTTATCCTTCTTATGCTCTGCGTACCTACGCAGAGGCACCATTAAACACCTGCGTACATCATATTAGGGCTGAATTTACAGATCACCAGTGTGCTACAGTTAGACAGATGCCCAGATCTGATCAAGCGCTCGAGAGATCACCCTTTATAGATTCGCCTTCCACTTCACTTTCATAAAGATCAAGCTTTTTGAACCAATAACCCAAATATTTCAGATCTTAAGATATTCAACCCAAAAGCATGCTAAGCCAAATGATCTCCTTTGCTTTATATAGGCAAGCTCTTCCTCAAATCAAGGATCATGGGGCTCAATAATAATAATAAAATAAAACAATACCACAGGCCAGAACCATGATAACACAATATCGTCGGCTAAATACCAAAGGTTAAACATAAGGAAACCCACGTGTGTGTGCTTTACTGCCTTGAAGTGTGTGCACTGGGGGTACGCACCTCATGAATGGGTAACCTGCATGTCTAGACGTGGTCCTTGCACAATGTACCTATGGGTATGCATCTTCTGAACTGTTCTCCTGCGTACTTCTTAATTTTCATCATATTGAGAGCCCTTGCCATGGGTGTTGCCATCAAGTACAACATCTATAACCTATAACCATACCAGAAACATAATGCCAACAATCTCCCCCTTTGGACTTGATGGCAACCTCAAAAAAATTCAGCGACATTCTCCCCCTTTGACATCAAGGGCAAAGGGTTATGCTCCCCCTGAACCTGCCATAATCCACCAGACACCATTAATGGCCAAGAAAAAGATAGAAACATATTGTAGCTATATTCAGACTAGCTTCCATGATCTCCTTTTGTACATCCTCCATAATGCCAACAATGCATTATATACTCCCCCTGAACCTGTGCCGCAACCCAGCATATGTACGCATATACCCGAGATGAACCATGCGTACAACCAATAATCAGAAGAGTTTCAACAATAAGATGATGCATCAACAACCCCCAGCTTTTTCCTGAGGCATTCAAAAGTGTCCCTGGGCAATGGTTTGGTGAGAATATCAGCAACTTGTTCTTTAGAAGGAACATACTCCAACTTGACTTTCTGTTCAAGCACTTGTTCCCGGAGAAAATGATACTTGATTGGTATGTGCTTGGTTTTTGAATGCATGACAAGA